>LBNU01014903.1:2289-20651 GCA_014162995.1 Artemisia annua | reverse complement strand
GGTTTCAATAGATCGTATAAATCAGTTTAATAGAAACTCAATCTTGGTTTGAATATAAACTGATAAGAAAACGTTATAAATCTTTAAATAAATCTGTTTAATTAAAACTGATTTCCAAAGAAACTCAACAAGGTTTCGACAGAAAACAGTTTGTAAATTCTGTTAATAAAAATTAATCCGATTTAAACAAAGCGTTTTTAATTCGGTTAAACCGAATCTGTTTTAAGACTGTGGGAAACGGTGTACACTTTTATTATAAAATCAGATTAGAATAACAATAATAAAATTAACAGAAATCAAATAACAGAAAATAAATATAGACAGAATGCGATTAAATAAAGAAAATAGTAAAGGAGAGAACGAGGCTCGTGTTAGACACAATTCCCTTAAAACAGATTCGCCGTCTGTTTCCCAGGGTACAACGTCCAAAGCTGTTGTACAGCCGGACTTGACTTACTTGCCTGAAAGATCACGGAAGTTCTTGTGTGCTTCTGATCGATGGAACTGGTGGAAATCGTCTGGAATAGAGTTACGTTACTGTGTCGAAAACTGAATGAGAAGCGTTTATTATATAGGCTAAACCTACCTTGCTCACCAAGACAAGATGTCGGCCAAAATAAACTGATTACGATATCTTTCTTTTATTTAACCGATTCTGTAAAACTTATTCACCAAGTTTAAATCAGTTTCTTAAATAAAAAGATACACAAAATATTCTGTAAAACTTTTCCACAAAGTTTAAATCTATCCCTAAAATAGATTTACAGAAACTGGAAAGAAAGACCCCCGAATCTGCAGCAAAAATATACGCACGTATGCGAGATTTCGGTGCTGTATTCGTGTCCGCAGGTCGCGCGGCCCCGCATGAGTTCGGAAGCTTCGAACCCATTTTGGCCCAGAAATCCTGAAATCTGCACCCCCCCTGCGCGCGCGCACGTAGGAGTGGGAGCATAGCTCACCTAAAGGAATTTGGAAGCTAATACCAACATTCCCTTATAAACAAGCATCCACTTCTTGTTTTGAGCGATGTGGGACTTTTCCATTTTCGTGTTTCACATGCCTCACTTTGAGACACGATATCTCATTCATTTCTAATCCATTTTGGACATACTTTGGTTCGTTACGAAGCTCTCTTGGAGGAGAACATAACGCCCCCAACAAACACTAATATATATAACATATACATATATTAAATTATGTCCAAACTTTGCAAAAACTCATTTTGCAAAACTATTTTTCCAACATATTCAGCTAGCAGATCATATGTTATTTTGTAGGTATGGTACGGAGGTGAGTACTGTTGAATTTGCTTACTCTGTGTTACAAAGGTACATGGTTGTTTATATATTATAGTTCAGGTAGGTCGATTTTCATCTCGTTTTGCTTATTTTGTGGTGCATGAACTTTTTTCATAGTTTTCCATTTGAATCTAAGTTACTTTGTTACCTATTTGACATAATATTAACGAACTGTATCATGTTTCATTCTTTAAGGGATCAGAAGAAAGCAAGCAATAAAAAAAAGTTCTGCCGTCATATTGCGTACATTATGCTTTTCGATTAAAGAATGTCAGATAAAATACTGAACACCGTTATTGTTTCTCAGAATCTATATGTGAGCATTCGTCGAAAAGGTATGTTTTGCTACTCCAAAAAAATTAATGTCGTACACAGTATGTTTATAAGAGTGCACATCAAAACTCCTTACCTGCTTATTGTGTTTTGATATGGCAGTATGTTTATACAAGGAGATGTTCATAGTAGTGCAATGAATTATTGTCAATGACATCGTCCTGGCCCAATCAATCTTGCAGTTGAACGTCCGCAACTGAAAAAAGGCAAAGTAGCTGATAGTTGCAGCCTTAATTATGGTAGTAACATCATTCCACAAGGTAACTTATTTTTCATGCATTTTAATTTTTCTTATATATTTTACCACCACACAATAACCGCCTACAAGGCCACAAATTATATCTTAAGCCCACAAGATAAACATATTGTTCACAAGAGAAGCGTATTGTTTAATAATTCTCTAATTTTTTTTAATTGTGTATCAGGTTCTTGCTACCGAAACCATTTTACCTCATCTGATTTCTCATTCACCATGCCATCAAGTAAGTAAAATTTGTCCTCCTGTTTCAATGATATTTACTTATTTCTTTCGGTATGAAACATCTAATGGTGCATGTACTTTTACAGGCTTCGTTTTCAAAACTCGATTTGAAATCAGGGTTTTATGATGTAAGTGTCACTTTGAGGTTAATATGAATTTCAACAATCCTTTGGATTTTTGTCATGATACTAATGCCATCTCCAACACTCATTTGTTATCCGTTTCAGATGATGAGAAAACATGGAGTTGGCTTTTGACAGCTGCAAACCAAAGTACGTTAATGCTGTTATCGTTGTTCAAATACAGCCTCAGTCATGAAAGTGCTCAAGCGAGTTAGTTAGGTACCTCCCAGTAGCTGCACCCTACTTTGGGTTGAATTGTAAGAAAACTCTTGACGCTCTGTTGGTGTTTGTAGTGGTATTCGGATGTGCCTCCTAGACAAACTATTCATTGTATTAATTATCTTACAGGTTTAGCATTATGTTGAATTTGTATGTACTTATAGAAATTTGTTGTACGTATGTTATTGATGATCATGTATAAAAACTTGTAGACACAGAATGCAAAGCCCTAAATACTAAACCTATCACTTTTATTAGTATGTACTCATAAAGCATCGACATAAATCTTGCCATTAATTGTTTTTCTATGTTACTAATGATCAACCTATACATCAACAATTGCCTTCTATACATGAACACATCGCCCCGCAGCAACGCACGGGCTACCCAGCTCGTTTCATATAACCATCAAATCATAAGTACACATCAACACATCAACCAGAAAACGATTTGTTTAAAAGGTTAATCATCATTGTAAGGTAAGGTTTTCCAATGCAATCAAAGTCCACTTAGATAAACAAACAAGACACATTTAGTGTAAAAATTCATCAAATTGTGCATCATCTTTGAGACCCAATTGTTTGACAAGATTCACGTATGCATCTGCTGCTGCTTTGTTCTTCATCGTTGTTTTCTTTTTCTTGTAGTTTCCTTTCCCGATTAACTCATTACCATTATATATCTCAATCTCCCCCGACTCGACCCATAAATTTTTGTATTCTAACTTGATCCCGATCTTTTGGCACGTTTCATTCAACTTTGTCACGGGGTTTAGCTTGAGGTTCTCTGGGGTTGTCATGTTGGACCTTATAATTGTATAAGTCTTGAAAGACAAAGGACTAAACATGTTAGATAGAAAGTTTATAACCGAATAGCGGTTAAGTTAGTTATTTGTAAGAAGTTAGTTATTTCTGAATGGTTGTGTCGTTTGGTTAACAACCAACTTGAACCGACATGTTGTTTGGGTCATACCCATTCGACTAGTATATATAGGATACAATGTAACATTTAGAAAGTAGTGTCTTTGTAACAATGTAACCACTGTTATGTTGTTTATAAATGAATCATCTTCTTGTATATCTTGTGCATATATCGATCCTGGAAATATCAAGTATAGAACCTGTGAAAAATATAACATGGCATCAGAGCCGAAGGTTTGCAAGATTACAAGTTGTGATTCAAGTTTTTTGATTAAGAAGATTAAGAGACCGAGAAGGGAAGACACCAAGGATGTTGGGGAAGATAATGCATGATCAGAACCAACGGAAGTTTCAAGATAGCAACGACTTCAATCCAATGAAGATTGAAGGAAACTTTTGTGGGAGCGGCAAGTTTTGATAAGTTTTGATAACCGACACAAAAGGAAGCGAACATTGACACCAAACGTATTGGTGGGAGAAAACATAGAAGAACAATTGTTAGATACCTTTGTTGGTGTCTTGCACACGACAACAAAGAAGAAGGGACTTGTTGCCATACAACGCGACAAGAAGAAAGGATACGACGTCAAGAAGAAGGATACTTTGTGTTAAGACAACCGGTTGACAAAAGAGAAAACAAACGGAATAAGCGTTATAAACACAAGAAAAAGGCGTTGCTTGTGGATGTGATAAGGTATACCGAGACAACAAAACAATCAAGGATTGTTTGGAGAGACGTTTAGAGCAATACGGAAAAACAACAATAACAAAACAGGCTGATCACTTGCTTTGTTTAAAAAGAATACCGACGGGTATTAGGAGTTGTTGAAGATACGGCGTGGAATTAAGAAAGAAACAAGAAAGTATTGTGGTGCAACATTGGAAAGGGACAAGCAACGAGGACAACAAGGATTTAAGAAAAACGCTCTCCTTGTTTGAATACTACCGTCGTAGTAGTAGAAAGAAAACAAACAATTTGTTTGTTTTAGAATAAATACCAAGAGGTATTTGTGAAGAACTTGGAACGAAACAACAACAAACTACAAAGTTTGATTTTGGCCAAAAACAGTGTTGGAGAAAGAAGCCGAGACAAAAAGGGTCTAGGGCACACACACGCCTTGTACCAAGTCGACACAAGAGAAAGAGAAAGACAACGTGGAAGTATACAGCAACAAGAAGAAGTCGTTGATTTATTGAAGAGAAGGAGACAATTCGACAACATCAAAAGGAGAACAAGAGTTTTTCTTTACGAATTGGTTTAGTAACAAGGAGTAAACAACGAAAAACAACAACACGTTGGCAAGACAGGAAGAAGGAAAGAAAGAGACACGGAGAAGAGTATGAAGACTCGAAGAACAAGACTTAAACAATTAGGGGGGAAAATGTTGGACCTTATAATTGTATAAGTCTTGAAAGACAAAGGACTAAACATGTTAGATAGAAAGTTTATAACCGAATAGCGGTTAAGTTAGTTATTGTAGGAAGTTAGTTATTTCTGAATGGTTGTGTCGTTTGGTTAACAACCAACTTGAACCGACATGTTGTTTGGGTCATACCCATTCGACTAGTATATATAGGATACAATGTAACGTTTAGAAAGTAGTGTCTTTGTAACAATGTAACCACTATTATGTTGTTTATAAATGAATCATCTTCTTGTATATCTTGTGCATATATCGATCCTGGAAATATCAAGTATGGAACCTGTGAAAAATATAACATGTCAAAGGTTTTAACAAGCTTTTCACCACCTATAAATCCAAAATTAAGTCATTCCCCAAAATTAAAAGTTTATGTGAATCGTTAGTGCACTTGTTATGTTCGCATTTTGTTGATCAGGGTATGGATCTCACCTCCCATGTAGCATCGACCGATAAATTGGTGTCGACATAGACTGCACCAACTAAAGACTCCACAATGTCCGCAAGTATCTTAGGTGAATTGATTAAACCATAAGAGTGCAATGGATACTGTTTGATTCCTTCCATAAGTTCTTGTACCTACACATAGTTGTATGTTCTATGATTTCATATTCAGGAATAACAAAATAAATAATAAAAATCAATAAGACCTCGCCACAATCTCTTATCTCACAAGTCCAACATATATGCACGACTATGTATTGATGTTAAAACGAATTGGCAGAAGAATAAGTATTCCACCAACATATATATTGACTTAGAAATTTATCTTTTATCAATGTGAGATTAGATTTACACCCAACCCAAGAGACTTTTTACAAAAACAAACGTGTATTCATTTAGATGTCATCCAAAGTTCAAAATTGCAACTCAACAATTTTAGACAAAAACATATTTAGTTAGTTAGAATAGTTAAAATGAAAAAAGTAAAATAAAATAATACCCGTCCTTCAAGTAGAGGATCTTGGTGCCTAAGAAACCTATGTAAGCCATGTTTGAATGCAACACGAGCCGATGCTTCAGTATCAACATTGGCGGCACGAAGCTGAGTCAACTCACCAGACTTCATCCTTGGATATTGAAAAAAGTGTTCTCTGGCAATTATATATATGGTTCAAAAATGAGTCTCCAAGGTATTCAAGCCGATCGTAAGATCGACAATTGTCATCTTTGTAAGAATTATGAGTAAAAGCTTCTTTCAATAACTCTTTGTTCTTGAATTCGTATCCAATGATCTTCTCCACCTCATTGAGACGAGGAAATGATGATGAGACCGACTCGTTCATTTAGCTCGTGTAAATCAAGTTGTTGTACAGATACAAGAATTTTGGGACCTTTAATGTCTTTTACTTCGTTTGGTAGGGCAAAGTCGATTGCATTGGTAGGTCTAAACACGCACACCATATATTCTAAATAACGATAATGAGGACTTTGTTGCTTGTTTAGTTAGTATTATTTTTAAATGGCAAGACTCCTACCTTCCCATGCCTTGTTATCTAAGTACGCCCCTTGTTTTATTTGAAGTGTCAATATCGAATACAAGATTGACTTTTAATTTAAAAGTCGTTATTATGGATTTATTTTAGTTTTTATAGTAATATTAAAGAATTCTTGCCAAATGGCTTGTGCCCCAATGGTATCTCTAGTTGTGTGAGAAGCTCCCCAATCAAAATGGTTAGGACATTTGAGATAGTTTGTGGTTTGTATTGTGAGATTGTTAGTTGTCGTTAAAAAAAATTCCTAAAACCGTTAATTGTTACTTAAGTAATTAAATGCAGGGATGTTAAGATCGAGATCTTACCATCGGCGCCCCTTTAACGAAAAAAATTATAGTGTAAATTTTCTAAAATATTTGGCTTTTTTATATTGGCCCTAAGAATCAATTTGTATTGTAGTTTCTAAAATTTATCAAAATGTGCTCTCTTGAGCAAAGCTTTCTGGCTCCGCCCCTAGATTCTACCCAAGATCTTTTTTATCTTTGCAAGATCGGGATCGTAAGATCGGAACGAGGTCGCAAGATCTCACCAAAGTGTCTTGTCTTGCTAACAGACGTTGATGGATCATAACGTTATACACTTATACATATCTATTAAATATCAAACACGAATTCATAAGATAGTCTAAGAAAAATTCTGACGTTCAAATATCATGACAATAAAAGTTGTGAAATACACTTAATTTGTTGATGTTTTCATAGCTAATAAACAATTTAGTGAGATAGGAAAAAGAAGATATGAGTCTTAAACATATCAATGACAATAAAAGTTGTGAAATACACTTAATTTGTTGATGTTTTCATAGCTAATAAACAATTTAGTGAGATAGGAAAAAGAAGATATGAGTCTTAAACATATCAATGAGGGGAAAAAAAAGATCCTAAAGAAAGAAACAAGATAGTAAGGTGTTATAATAAGCTTGCCATGCAAGGCGAAAACTAACCAAATATAACTATCCTAACTTGACTAAAATAAAACTAATATATTACACTAAACACCCTAGATAATAGACTAATGTGCATACTATAGTTAAAAGAAACGTGCATAAGTAAAAGCCCAAAACAACCACATATATTGGCAAACAAACATGATTCAACATGTTAACCATATCTCCTAAGGAACAAGATATGCGTGCTAGCTCTTTTGTAGGTCAAGTAAAGAATACAAACTACGGTATATAATAAGAACATAGGATAAGCAGATGAAAAATTATTGTTGAAGATGAGGCTGTAAATGATGATATTAAAACCAAGTTTTTAAAATCAAACAACAAATTGGAAACATAAACTAATTCTTATACCAACTCAATTCTAAACCAATACCAAACGTGATTCCACGAGTCAAACCAAACGTTACCTAAAAATGCATCAGAAGCATACACTTAAAAAGCCAGGGGACTTACTTCATGTGTCCAATTGTCTACTCTACACCTTAATCAATGAGTTAAGTTCAAAACAGTATAAGGCTACCCGCAGTAAGGGGTCGCGCGATCGACATATGTGATCGATTACAAGTCGATCTCCTCACTGTGGACGAATCGATCGGCCATGTTTTTTTATCTTGGTCGTATACACGATCGATTGGAATTTCTCATTTTCTTGTGCATTTACTCCTTTAACCGTTACACAACAGTTTGAAAAAAAAAATCTTTTAACACACTATAAATACCACATATTAACACAACATATTACACACTTCAATCCACAAAATCTCACAATTCTCTCTATTCAAAATGTCTAAGAAAACACCACAACCAAAAGGCCGAAAATCCCGATTGCCACAAAACATCCTGCAATTAACATCGGATCCGAATTTTCGGTTAACCGGTGTCTCACACCTAAATGTCAATTTCCGACCCACTACTCTAGATTATCAATCGCAACAACCTCCACAACAACAAACTCACAATCCATATTTTATAAATCGTCCTATCAATCGTCCATTTATTCCACCGTATCAAAACAACCAACAACAGCAACAAAGCCACTCCCGTCGAAGCCAACAATCTATGTATGGCTCACTCGAATCGGTGTATCATCCAACAATGGATTCATCAACGTCTTCCTATTCAAATTATCAACATTATTCTCCGGTTAACCGCATGAATCTTGATGCTTGTGATTTTATGGATTAATTATACAACAATCCAGATTTTTATGTAGGAACTGGTTCGGGTTATCCGGGTGAAGGTTATCCGAGTCAAGAGTATTCTATGGGTCAAGGTTCGGCTCATGGATCGTATCACGATTCGGTTCCAAATGATGATGTTGCTGATGATGACGATGACAACACTCTTTTGGAAGAGATGTCACCGGTCAAACCTAAGAAACGAGCTACAAAGGCTAAGGAGAAGACTGTTGAGAAAGAAACCAAGAATGATTCGTCGATTTGGACACGCAAAGAAGAGATCGCGTTGTGCAATACTTGGTGTGATTCGTCCAATAATAGCATAATAGGAACCAACCAAAATTCTAAGGGAGCAGAAAGTGAGTACTTACTTTGAAAAAGAGGTTGGTGCAAACAGAACGTACAACTCGATTATTACCAAGTGGAAAAATAGGATGCGTCCTAGAGTTGGTGCATTTTGTGCCATTTACGACAATGCTTATAAGAATTTTGGAAGTGGTGAGAATGATCTCACTGTTTACAGACGAGCGTGTGAAGAATACCAAATAGTGTATATGCATGCGTTTGTATTGGAGCATTGTTGGGAAATTTTGAGGGATCATGAGATTTGGAAGGATAATGAGATGCCGGCTTTTTTAAGCCAAGATGCGGCACGAAAAAAAAAGCAAGGACTTCTGAAACCGGCTCGGATGTGCCTGATAATGAAGAGACTCGAAATGAGCGACCAATTGTTCGTAATACCGCTAAGAAAAATAAGAAGAAATCGTCGGAGAGTTCCAAGTCTTCGTATATGGATGGGGTAGCCGACAAATGAAAAACCATTAAGTCCATGGCATTAGGAAAGAAGAAGGAGTTGCCAGACGAATACTACGAGTTGAAGAAAAAAGAGTTGGAGCAAAAGCAAATGGAGTTGGAGCTGCAAGCAAAAAGAGATAAGAAAGCAGCGGAAATGGAGGAAAGAAAAATTCAACTAGAAGAACAAAGATTTGAATTTGACTAGGAAAAGAAACGGAAAAAAGACATCATATTCTATCTCACACCAATCGACCCATCTTTGCCCGCATTACAACGACAAAAAATGCAGGAAATCAAAGATTCGATCAAGGCATGCCATAACCTAGATTATTAGTTTTAATAAGTGTTGTAATTTTTAATAAGTGTTGTAATGTTTTTAATTTATTTGAATTAATATGTAACGTTTTAATTGCTAATGAAATTTGAGTTTGTGTCAAAAATGTTTAAAAAAAATTGATCATGGTCACCCTTACTGGGGCATCCAATCGCCTGAAGGTTGCTGGAGAGAGAAAGCTGACATAGCAGAGAAAATGAGAGGGATTGGGATCCGTTACTGGGGCAGCCTAAGGCTGGATGCAGTAAGGAGAGATAATCTATTCCAATTTCACTGTTACGTCAGCTNTTTTTAACTTCATCCCCTGTAAAACCAGTGACCCTAGCGACTACATCTTGAAGCGTTACGTCATTAATACAGGACATGCTCGCTTGGTGCACTTTAGCTTCCATTTCTCGTAACGCATCCATCAGTTTCGCAGAGGGCCAATCCGCGTTACCAGACTGTATTCTAATCATTGCATTATCACCCACCATTCTCACCTCCACTTCCAAGGTTCCGTTCGTTTTGGTTCGATTCCCGTTATTATATATATTTGCACCTTGTGAATTTCGAACAAAGGTCACATCTGGTGCTTTGACTTTTATTTTCTTCAACTTGGGCTGGTTGTTCATGGCTTGGAGTTGAGCTTCAAGTTCCTCAACTTTATTTTTTAATTCATTGATGTAACAAACGGCGTCCTCCAGTAAGGATGTCTTGTCCATCTTTGAAACATATGGGACCACTGAACGCAACGCGTAGAAGCGTTGGTTAAGGTTCGTAAGTCTCTTACGCTCCGCCTCTACGTGGTTTAGAGGTGGATCATGTCCTTTCTTTTTTTGACTCTTTTTTTGTCCTTTATTGTTTGTGTTTTCAACTACTTTTCCAAGTTTTTTGGATTGTTGGCCAAACGTGGTTGTTCCTAAATCGAATATGTCCTTACTTTCTTCATCTTGTGGCAACCTAGAGACCATTTCTCCGAAGGAGATCAAATAGTCATTGGGTTGGTTAATCAAATTGCTAGATGGCGACAAAAATGATGACGAAGAGGAAGAACTAGCACTGAAGAGTGATTTAACTCGATGAGCTAAATCAGATTCGGTATGATTAATCACATGATAAGACCCCAATTCCACAACCCCATTGGTTGTAGGAATATACACAAGTGTCTCAAGCCCATGAATATAAGCTTCTTTAGCTCTTTCACAATTAAAAGATATAAGACTATGAGCGCCCGTTAACCAAATGACACTATTAGAAGTGAAGGAGTTTGATGGGGCAGACTCGTCCCCAATACCGAAGGATCGGGCCAATGAGACGACGTAGAACCACTCTGCGCCGTCTGTGTTGTCCGGTCCAACTAGTGTTTGGATTTCTTTAAAGGCGGGTTTGTTTGGGTTTTGAAGAAAGTAACCATCGGCCCATGTTAAGGTCCATGGTCGACCATAGTCATGGTTATACGTGGTTTTCCAAAAAATGGCGAAGGCCCATGGGTAGGGTTGTGTTTGTAATAGGAATTGTAGTTTATGGTGTGAATTGTGTGTGTTTTGGTGGATGATTGAAGAACAAGAAGAAGGTGAAAGAATTAAGATTTCATCATCCATAGTAATGCGTATGGTTTGGTTATGAAAACAAAAGGTGTGTGAGGCAAAGATAATAGAAATACGGGAGGGAGAATATATACTACGTACTAGATTTTGGTAAATCATCCTCCTAAGTAGTATTCACAACTTATTTAATAATATTATTCAGACAACTGGGTTGTTTCAATGATTTAATCCCTACCTTTCGCTCAAAATATATAAAATGGAATAACATCTAAACTCGTGGGCTCATGACCATTATTCTAATTTCTTTGATATCAATGATGAAGATAATAAAGACATCTAATATACTGTTTGAAAAAACTCTTTCCCGTTTCTAAATTGTACTCCCTCCGTCCCAAATTTATTGTTCATTATTGACTTTTTAGTCTTTTTTCTTTAACTTTGACCTTAAATATTTTTGTGGGTGCTATATAATATTTGATGCAAAATATATAAATGGATTGGGTTTTAAGTATACTTTTCAATGGTATAATTTTTCATCAAGTATTATATAATAAAAAAATATATTTATGGTCAAAGTTGAACCAGTTTGACTTTGAAAATTCAAACTGGACAATAATTTTGGGACGGAGGGAGTAATTACTAGGGGTGTCAACAGTGGCGGAACTAGAACATTTTTTTTTTGTGGGAGGGGGGGCCGAATCGGAGATTTGTTTGTAACCTCAACTAAATTACTCTTAAAACCTATAATATTTACACTAGGTCCCGCAAATTTTGGGGGGGCCGGGACCCTCCCGTGCCCCTACATAGGTCCGCCCTTAGGTGTCAACGAGTCGAAGTTTAACATGTGTACATGACTCGACTCGATATTATGTTCGGCTTGATCTCGACAAGCATTTAAGAGAGAAGTTCGAGCTCGACTCGAAAAATCAATTTATTTGTAATAATATGTTTTTAATACAACCAAAACTAAAATATACCAAAAGACTAGAATTTGACTCAAGTTTGGCTTGAAAAACTGATAATTTTTGGGCATTTACATATAATCTCTTATAATATGCATAAATAAACATATATATTATATAAAAGCTTGAAAAGCTGGACAATAACTCGAGTCGAGTTTGTATAATCTCGAGCTTGACTCATTAAACATTTCAAGCACATTTTCTGGGCTCGAGGCTCGATAAAGCTCGGCTTGAATGAGCTAGAGTCGATTTCAAACTCAAGTTACTCGACAAAAGCTCGACTCGTTTACACCCTTGGTAATTAGTAATTACTCTATTACATAGTAAAAAAGAATATTTAAATTTGTCTTGTTGATAGCTATTTGCTTGGGACAATCTTATTAGTGTCGCGGATGTAGTGAAAAGTTTTATGTGCCATATCAGCTCCACGCAAGTTGATAATCTGGATTTAACCTTTCGCTGTGCAGGGTGTAGAGTGCAACTTGAGGAGAGAGGAGCTATATAAAGTTATTATGTGTGCTAGGGTTTCACATTCATTCATGATACAAGTTTCATCATCTCAAATTCTCTCTAGCGCTTTCGGATTGTTGGTTCTTTGTACTCTCAGTTTTTAGTATAGTTTTTTTATTAGTTTAGATCATCTTGATATATAGGTTTATGGGTTTTGGAAGTGTGAGTTGGTTTGTAGTGATAGCATCCGGTTTTGGGGACTATCATTTGTCTTTGTATTTTGTTTAGGTAGCACCTGTGTTAGGGACTACTACTGTGTGTATTGTTATAATAAAAGTTGATCGCCAAAGAGGTGGTTAGTTGGGTGATTAGTTACTTGTTTTGATTTGGTTCCATTTTTACATCCTTAATGATGACGTATAGTCCCTACTCGGGTCACGAACCCGGGGGACGAACGATACTAATACTAAGCCCACTACGCGTGGGCTATCATAATAAGGGTTTGGCTCACGAAAGCCCAAAGCCCAGTCTATTTATGGTCTTGATAAGGATCTTTTATTTATAGATAAAGATCAAGAGACCGGATAAGGCGTGATACGCCGAGGAGTAAGGAGCACGAAACCTACGAGGGTTCGTGTGTATATAAAGGGCATCACAGCTCTCATTGAGGTACGATATCACAACCCTAACTCTTCTACAAACCCTAAAAACTGATTACTTACTCTCACGCCGGAGGATAATCGTGGGAGACAATCCCACGATAAGCCTAACGGTGTTTCTTTGCTTTCTTAGTGTGCAGGTCTCAAGCATTAAGATCCAATTGATACTCAAACAAGGTACGCCCAACTTTTGTATCAACAAGTGGCGCCATCCGTGAGACCATACACTAAGAATTCTGCTAACTGCTAGAATGACAAATTCCAGAAACCTAAACCAGCGGACTACGCAGGCGAAGAAAACGCATGGCAACTTACATGGGAAAAAGCAGCAAAGTGATGCAGCTCCTAAACAGGCCACTGGAACAACCAATGCGCCTAGGAATCAAAGATCAGACTCAGATCTGGAACAACCAGTACACCTAGGACCCCTCGCGGGAACTATCCACGCTACTACGACAAGTACTGGCGTGGAAGATCTACAGCGCACTCCTTTCACCATGCCAGAAGTGAACCTTACCGAACCGCCAAATGCGCCTATTCGGAACAGGGGTCCTGACGTGGAGACAGACATCCGCGCACTTACTGGAGTCGCGCCGGAAGTAGTGCCAAGCGATTTCGTGTCCCAAAACTACGAAACCCTGGCTGCTCTCATGAGGGAGGAAGCGAAAAAGAGGTCGAACCAAAGCCTACAATCCCGGCTCAACTTCGACCCTGATGAGGAAGCATCTCCACTGCGCCACCGAAATAAGAGGCGCGAGAGGCATAGTCGCCGACACCCAGTATTTACTAGGATCGGAAGAAAAGTGGTAGATGATGAAGAAACTGACTCACAGTATCTGGAGGAGCGCGAAGATGATGGATGGCGTACCAATGCCCACGCTAGGCTTGGTAGGCGTAGAGTCTACGATAGACTTGGGCGAAGGTACTCCCCAAGTGAAAGCCCTTCAAGCTCAGATTCTAATGACAGTCGGCGCAAGCGCCGCAGAAGATCAAGCTCGGATTCCGATGATAGTAGGCACAAGGGCCGGAAAAGTATAAGCCCATCCCCAAGTGACTCCTCGGACAACGAGGACGAAGAAACGGGACACTGGAAATCAAGGGGAAGATACCGCGACCAGGAGGATGAAGACATGTCTCGTCCCTGGCGCCGCCAAAAGGTTGATGCGTTCACGAAACGCATCAGTAATTTCTCAAAAAACATGAGAAGGCGCATGCCCACTAATGTTAAAACTTATGATGGGACAGGTGATCCTGATGACCACCTAAAAATTTTCGAATCAGCAGCGACAATTGAAAATTGGCCACAACCTGTGTGGTGTCATATGTTTAACTCCACATTAGTAGGGAATGCGCGAAACTGGTTCAGTAAGCTTCCACGTAGAAGCATTGATGGGTTTGAAGAGTTGCGGAAGGCGTTTCGTTTGAACTTTACTCAGAGGAAGAAGTGCGCCAAGAACCCTGTTGAACTCGCTAGGGTAAAACAACGCCAAGGGGAATCCACAAGCGCTTATGTGGAGCGCTATAAGGACGAATGCATACATGTCAAGGCATGTCCAGAAATACTAAAGATCTCAGGGTTTATGAATGGAATCAACAACCCAGAACTGATCAAGAGGCTAAACGATAGGGTTCCCCAAACCTTTGATGAACTCATGAAACGCACGAGGTCCTTCATCCAAGGAGAAGCCGCCGCTGCAGATAGCAAGAAGGGCTACTCAAACTACAGGTCACAAAAACAGCCCAGGAGACAATCCAATGACCAGAGCAGCAACCGTAATAAGAAATATCGCAGTGAAGGGAGCGGACGGGGGAACGACAAGTATACCCCATTAAAAAAAACTCCAAGGGAGATATTCGCAACACAAGGTGCAAACTTCCCGAGACCCCCACCAATGCGCACCCCAGAAGGGCAGCGCGTAGGAAATGGATACTGCGAATACCATGGACAGACGAGCCATACCACCAATGAATGCGTCCAATTGCGCCAACTAATTGATAAGTTGGTAAAAGAAGGCAGATTAGACCACTTAGTTAAGAACATCAAGGATGGGAAAGACAGGCAGAAGACCGCGGGCAAGAAAGAAGCACCTAAAGATAAGGCTGACACCATCTACATGATACAATCATGGCAACGAAAGATTAGGCAAAAAGTTAGCCAAAGATTTTATTTTGGAAGCGAAATCTCTTTCCCCACCTTGACTGCTGACAACGCAGTGGCGGAACCACTCACCATCGAGATAAACGGGGGGCCACAACATCCACCGCATGTATGTTGATGGAGGAGCATCTGCAGATATAATGTATGAACATTGTTTCAAGAGGTTGCGACCTGAAATACAAAGTCAGTTAGTCCCGGCCACGACGTCATTGACGGGTTTTACAGGAGAAAAGATATGGCCTATGGGGCAGCTACAACTGCCAGTTGTTGTTGGTAATAAGGAATACTCCACAACAGCTTGGATGAACTTCATGGTGATTAAGTCTCCATCGCCATACAATGGCATTATTGGAAGATCAGGAATATCAGCCATGCGCGCGGTACCATCCACAGCACATGAGATGCTCAAATTCCCAGTAGAAGGTGACATTGTCACCCTCTACAATAACGCTGTGCCACCTGGAGAATGTAACACGGTTACATGTGAAATGACACACACTCCAGAACAGCGCGCAACCAAAATACCAAACCTGAAGGTAGAATTTATCCCGATTACCCGGAGCAACAAGTATCGCTTGGAGGATCACTGTCTGATAAAGGCAGAGCCGCCGTGTGCGCACTCCTGCAAAAGAACCTGGATATCTTCGCATGGGAACCAAAGCACATGACTGGTGTGCTACGATCAATCTCAGAACACAAGTTGCAAATCCGACAAGGATATTCCCCAGTGAGGCAGAAAAAGCGCGGCCAAGCTCCAGAACGCGCAAAAGCCATTTTAGGGGAAGTGCATAAGCTTGTGGACGCGGGTATCATGCGAGAAGTATATTACCATGACTGGCTTTCCAATCCAGTGATGGTCAAGAAGAGCGATGACAGTTGGCGGATGTGCGTAGAATTCACTGATCTCAACAAAGCATGTCCACAAGACTACTATCCATTACCAGAGATAGACTGGAAGGTGAAATCTTTATGCGGATACCCCTTTAAATGTTTCTTGGACGCATATAAAGGGTACCACCAAATCCAAATGGCTAAGGAAGAAGAGGAAAAAACAGCTTTCCACACAAGCCAAGGTGTCTACTGTTATACGAAGATGCCTTTTGGCCTAAAGAATGCGGGCGCTACTTACCAGCACTTGGTAGACAATGCATTTGAAAAACAAGTGGGCCGCAACCTAGAGGTCTATGTGGATGACATTGTCATAAAAAGCCATACTGAAGACGAAGTGGTGCGCGACATTGACGAAACATTCAGAACACTACGGAATATCAACATGAAGTTAAATCCTAAGAAATGCACTTTTGGCGCTACAGAAGGCATGTTCCTGGGATACTTGATAGAACCAGATGGCATTAAACCATGCCCAGAAAAAACAGAGGCCGTCATCCAACTTCCTTCGCCACGCACGTTGAAAGAAGTTCAGTCTCTGAATGGAAAACTAGCCGGATTAAACAGATTCCTGTCCAAGTCAGCGGATAAATCACTCCCACTCTTTAAAACACTCAAGAAGTGTACAAAAAAGGGAGATTTTCGTTGGACTGCAGAAGCAGAAGAAGCTTTTATACAGCTTAAGCAAACTATAGCAGCGCTCCCCAAGCTAGTCGCACCCCGGCCAGGAGAGGAGTTAATTGTCTACTTATCCGCGACTCATGGAGCAGTCAGCGCAGTGCTACTGACGGATAGGAATTCAGTACAAACACCGGTATATTTCGTGAGCAAAGTGCTTAAGGAAACAGAGATTAACTATAGCCCAATGGAAAAATTGGTCTTGGCATTAGTGTTTGCCGCCAAAAGACTGCGCAGGTATTTCCAAGCGCACCCAATAGCGGTGATCACAGACCAACCTATCAAGCAAGTTATCTCCAAACCAGATGCATCGGGGCGATTACAAAAATGGAGTGTGTTATTAGGCGAATATAACATCTCTTACAGACCACGCACTGCGGTCAAAGGGCAGATCCTAGCAGATCATCATCGAGAAACCAGACACCGATGCTGCACCTCCACGGAGCGAGGTAGAGCTACAGGAACCATGGATCCTGTTCACGGATGGATCTTCATGCGTGGATGGGTCAGGCGCAGGCCTTATTCTCACCAATCCAGAAGGAATGGAATTCACTTACGCGCTGCGTTTTGAATTCACAACCATGAACAACGAGGCAGAGTATGAAGCCTTAATCGCTGGATTACGCATTGCAACTCGAATGGGTGTACGCAACCTAGAAGCAAACGTGGACTCCAGACTAGTAGCCAACCACGTGTTGGGTGAATATGTAGCCAAAGAGGATAACATGGTCCAATACCTCGATAAGACCAAGTCGCTAATCCAGGGTTTTGACAGGTTCACTATTAGACAAGTTCCTCGGGGGGAAAACAAAAAAGCGGATGCACTAAGTAAGATCGCATCTACAAGCTTTGCACACCTGTCAAAACAAGTCTTGGTGGAGATCTTAAAAAACAAGTCCATCTCGGAAATGGAGGTATCCACGGTGATAGAGGAGCATGATCCTACGTGGATGACCTATATCATCGAATTTATAAGCAAAGGTACACTACCCCTGGAGCAGAAGGACGCTCGAAGGATACGGCGCACAGCGCAGAGGTTTGAACTTCGAGATGGTATCCTATATCGGCGATCCTTTCTACAACCATGGCTTCGGTGCGTTGGACCTCTTCAGGTGGACTACGTACTCCGAGAGATCCACGCCGATTCATGCAGTATGCACTCAGGACCACGGTTCGTTGTAGCACGAGCCTTGCGATCAGGGTACTTCTGGCCTACGATGCACCGTGATGCGCGTGATATGATAAAGAAGTGTAATGATTGCCAAGTTCATAGACCCATCCCGCGCCGACCACAGCAAGAGCTAACACCCATCACTTCGCCATGGCCATTCTACAAGTGGGGTATCGACATTGCTGGCCCCTTTCCTATTGCAGCAGGAGGATTGAAATTCCTTATTGTGGCAATAGATTACTTCACTAAGTGGGTTGAGGCAAAAGCAGTGGCAACGATAACAGGTAATCAAGTAAAACGATTCGTCTGGGACAACATAGT
>LBNU01014901.1:82747-93472 GCA_014162995.1 Artemisia annua | reverse complement strand
CTGTAGAATCCAAGATCTAGACTCAACTAGGGTATGAATAACATTGATTGAAACACAGCGGAATATAGAATAAGAACACAATCAACATTACTAATAAGGTTTTCTTTTATTGAATATAAAAGAAACTAATAATACTACTACTAACTACTACACGCTCTATGCGTTTGCTAGACTCTCATTGAAGAGACTATGAATGAAAAGGATAATGAAAACTAACGCCATGCCTCCCTTTATATAATAGAAAGGCTAGCGTTTACATAAAAACCTAGCTTACTAATCAAGCTAGCTAACTATTTAATATTAAGTCCCTATTGTTTCTTCTTTCTTCATTCTTGCTTATAGGTTTTGTAATCTTCAAATATGCAATTCCCAACAATCTTCCCCTATTTGATATTACAAAACAATCTGCATGAAGAAACAATGTCATCACCAATAATAAGTTGCACATCATAACTATTCTTCCCCTTTTTGTAATCTTCTAATAGGGGTCTTGTGCAACTCGTAAACGCTTCCCCTCAAGTGATGCATGTAGATGGTTAACAAGCTTCCCCTTAAGAATAGGCTAACCATCTCAGGAACCAACTAAATAAGTAATACTACTATTATTATTATTATTATTATTATTATTATTATTATTATTATTATTATTATTATTATTATTATTATTATTATTATTATTATTATTATTATTATTATTATTATTATTATTATTATTATTATTATTATTATTATTATTATTATTATTATTATTATTATTATTATTATTATTATTATTATTATTATTATTATTATTATTATTATTATTATTATTATTATTATTATTATTATTATTATTATTATTATTATTATTATTATTATTATTATTGTTATTATTATTTTTTTTATTTTTTTTTAACTAAGAACACGAGCAGCAGTAACGAGTAGCAGAATCTGAGTATCAGCAGTATCGATCAGCAGAAACATATAAGCATATCAGCACAAAGTATAAGGCTCTCTGGAGTGATCACTGATGAAGAAAATCAAATATAACAGATTTGATGAAGAAGTTGAATCTCCCAAACTTGCATCTTATGTCTTGCACTATCCACGTGACGTCGAACTCATAAAATATGAGTAGTGAAAGCCTCTTGACAAACTCCTCATTGACTTAACCAATGAGACACTGAGCACAATAACGTAACTCCTTCAAGTGATAGCAAATGTACGCATTAAGCACAATAAGATGGATCGTACCCCTTCACTAGAGTCGTCAAGTCTTCGTCACCATACAAACCAAGCAAGTTATCTTAAAAAGCCCCTCTCACCTTTTAAGATATGATAAGAACACAAAACCTGTGAAAATCAACTGCAACATCAAACAAGTGATAAACCAATAATATTCTCAGCAAAAATGATCATGGTTGATAACTTCGTCCTCCTTAACCATTAGTAATCTCACATGACTAGTAGGAACCAAAACCGACCAAAAGAAAAAGTATACAACAAGCCAGCAGGAACCACAGAGAGGTCATCAAGAACCGTATGTAACAACAGGAACCCATCAGTTAGGAATGAAACCTAATCAGTAGGAACAAGTATGATCAGCAGGAACGGACAACCAATCAGTAGGAACGGGTCAGTAGGAACCAAATATCATCAGCGGAAACAAGATATCATCAGCAATTAACCATATGAGCCTTTCCCTTATCAGCTATAACAGAAGATTCAGTAGAATGGAGTGCCTCAGCAGTAGTCTCATGTGTAGACTTCTGCCTTTTAGAAGGTGGTTCCTCAAGTTTCTGCTGATCAGAACTCTTCTGGCCTATAGACATAATGTAGTTATAAGTTTTTACCAGTTTCTCATGAGGCATGTTCCAAACCTTTTCTTTACTCCATCCACACCTGAGAGACCACAAACAAGGTCTAGGAAGACTAACCTTTCACTTCCAAAATCAAGAGAGGTGGTTCTTGGTCTTCCTGCTTCAGAAGGTAAGGGAGATAGCAAAAGAAAGTGAGATTTGGAGCAGTGGTAAATGTGAAGCTGCCAGGGACCAAACTCACAAGTTCTTGAGCATCTTCATCATCGTTTTCATCAATCCATCTTTCCATTTTCATCTTCAGCTTCTTCATCGTACTGGACATACATATCAACCATTCTTGGCACTGATGATGGACTAATTAGACATAGTGTAGTTGAATATGTAATAGAATAGGCTCTTCTTTTGAACTTGTTTGTAAGCTGTAACTTTGTTCTTGAATGAATGAATCACTCTTGAGTTTATCATTTGTTGTACTTGTTTGTAGTTTACTTCAGTAGAAATGATGTATGACACATTTAATCCACTTCAGTAGTAACCAAGAGTAGCAAGTGTAACACCTTCAGCAGGAATAATGAGAAGCTCTTTTATCCTGTTTCAGCATTTACACTAACTTATTCAGCAGCAACAATCAGCAGCTCACAATTCATAGTTCAAGTAGCCAACTACACCCAACTACATTCTGCAAAATAGACATAAAGTAGCAAACCAAACATAAAAACTAACATGCTTTTACACACATTAGATGGTTAGTGTTAGAAATCTAAAAATTATACAATTTTACAACAACATTCAATCCTCCCCTGAGGCATATGCCTCCCCTGAGGCTTATGCCTCCCCTCAAACTGTGCATTTAAGGGTTAAGCATCCCAATGTGGACAACTAAGTGTTGAAACCTAGGTCCATCAAAGGCTTTTGTCAGTAAATCTGCCACATTTTTATCTGTGTGAATTTTAACCACATTGATCAAATGTTTTTCAAATGCATCTCTTATGAAGTGGTGTCTTATCTCAATATGCTTTGTTCTGTTGTGAAAAACTGGATTTTTAACAATGCAAATGGTACTTTGATTATCAATAAAGATTGTGGTGTTCATGAAATTAAACCCATAATCTAGCAACTGATTTTGTATCCAAAGTACCTGCCCACAACAATTGGCAGCAGCAACATACTCTGCTTCAGTAGATGATGTAGCCACAATGGTTTGCTTCTTGCATTGCCAAGAAATCAATCTTCTCCCTAGAAATTGGCAACCTCCAGTAGTTGACCTTCTATCCAGATTTGCACCAGCATAGTCACTATCACTATAAGCTTCCAACTTGAAAGGGGACTCTCTTGGGTACCAAAGACCTAGAAAAGGCTGGCCTTTAAGGTACTTGAAGATCTTTTTGACTGCATTCAAGTGAGAAGTAAGTGGAGTAACTTGATGCCTTGAACAAGCACTCACAGCAAATGTAATGTCAGGCCTAGAAGCTGTCAGATACATCAAAGAACCAATCATAGATCTGTATAGATGAACATTCACAGCTGGATCTGGTTCATTGTTGTTCTTTTGTTTAGGAGCTTCATAGGGAGTGGTGGCAGTTCTGACACTTTCCATACCAAACTTTGTTAAAATGTCTCTCACATATTTCTCCTGATGGATAAATATGCCATCTTGTTTCTGCTGAACCTGTAGACCCAAGAAGAAAGTAAGCTCCCCCATGGCACTCATCTGAAATTCACCCTTCATTAAGTCTTCAAATTCCCTGCACCAAGCTTCTTTGGTGGAGCCAAAGATAATGTCATCCACATAAACTTGCACAAGTATAATATCTCTTGAATCCTTCTTTAGAAAGAGTGTTTTGTCAATGGCACCTCTCCTATAGCCATGCTTCAGTAGAAACTTGGAGAGCCTAGCATACCATGCCCTTGGTGCCTGATGTAGGCCATAAAGAGCTTTGACCACCTTATAAACATATTCTGGGTGATCTGGATCTTCAAAACCTTTGGGTTGAGTGACATAAACTTCTTCTTCAATCTCACCATACAAGAATGCACCTTTGACATCCATCTGATAGACAGTAAATCCTTTGAAAGATGCATAGGCCAAGAAAATTCTTATGGCTTCAACTCTAGCAACAGGTGCAAAAACTTCATCATAATCTATTCCCTCTTCTTGCCTGAACCCCTGAGCCACCAATCTTGCTTTGTTTTTGACAACTATACCTCTTGCATCTCTTTTGTTCTTCAAGATCCATTTTGTCCCAATAGCATACTTCCCATCTGGTAAAGGAACCAATATCCAAACCTGCTGATGCTTGAATTGTTGCATTTCCTCTTGCATTGCCTCAAGCCAACTATTATCTGCAAGGGCTTGGGGAACACTGGTTGGTTCCATTTGAGAGAGAAAACAAGCAACCATACAATGTTGAAAGTCTGTATGATTGTCTCTCTGCTGTTGGGATACATAAGACATAAAAGCAACTTCTCCATACTTTGTCTTCTTCACAGTGCTTCTAGTATGAACCGGATCTTTAGGATCACCTATTATATTCTCCATTGGATGATTAGTGTGAATCCTTTTTGTTGCATTGGGGTTGACATCAATGGTTTTGTCAAGATTGGTCACATGGGATTCATAGTCAGTATCATAGGAAGAGGAAGTGAAGATGCCAGCTTTGGGTTGGTGATTACCAAGATCTGAAGGACTTGGAAAACGTGTATAAGGCTCACCAAAGTCTGTTGACACACGAGTAGAAATAGGAGTAGAAACTGATGGAGCATCAGCAGTAAAGAGGTTATCAGTAGAAACAGGAGTACTGTCAGTAGAACTGTCAGCAGAATCCTGATTTCCACTGATTGCTTGTGCTGATTGTCTCAGAAGTGCTTCAGCATCATTTGTAATCTTTGCACCAAGTTTCTCAGCTTCTTGAGTAGCAGCATGTTCTTGTGTCATGAGCTTAGCAAGATCCTCTGCATAGTATGACTCATCTTCATCTTTCTCAGAAGTATCTTTTGCACTGTTTCCTACAAAATGGTTAGGAGGAATGGAAGGTACAACAATAGTTAGTTCATCAAATTCAGACTCATCCTCTGAGTCTTCATCCTGTACACCTGCATTGTTAGATGGAGCATCTCTTGTACCTGCAGATTGATTAGCAACAAATCTAGTATACCCCAAAGAATCAGTTAAGTAATCCAGGTCAAAGTACCAAGCATGACCATGACCTTGTACATTAGGTTTGTCTTCTAGGTATCTTAGATTAAGAGTCTCCTCTATCCTTTTAGCATTCAAGTTATATACCCTATAAGCCTTACTATGAGCTGAATATCCCACAATGTATCCCTCATCAGCTTTGCCATCAAATTTCCCAAGTGGGTCACTGGTGTTCAAAATGGTCACATGACAACCAAAAGGTCTTAGGTAATGAACAGAAGGAACTTTCCCTGTTAGAAGTTCATAAGGTGTTTTTGTGTGAGGTCTGGTGATAGATACCCTGTTTAGAACATAGCAAGCAGTGCTTACTGCTTCAGTCCAAAACATTGTGGGTAACTTAGAGTCTGCAAGCATGGATCTTGCTGCCTCTATTAAAGTTCTATTCTTCCTCTCAGCAACCCCATTTTGTTGTGGGGTCTTGGGATTGCTATAGTCCCTTTTTATCCCTTTAGAATTACAAAATTCTATTAACACCACATTTTTGAACTCAGTTCCATTATCACACCTTATACCTTTAACCTTTTTATTAAGATGGTTTTCAACTAGGGTAATAAAATCTTTTAAAATTGGAGATGTTTCATCTTTAGTTTTCAAAAAGAATACCCAGCAAAACCTGCTATAATCATCAGTGATTACTAAACCGAAATACTTATGATCAATACTTCTCACTTGAGTTGGACCAAAGAGGTCCATATGTAGCAACTGAAGTGGATCTGTGATATTGCTCACTGCTGTAATGGCTTTGTAAGAGGCTCTGTGTTGTTTTCCTTTGTTGCAGGCAATGCAATTGTGTTCATTGGTGAAGAACTTGGAAGGAAGCCCTTGAACAAGATCAAGTTTAGACAACTTGTTGATGGTCTTGAAATTCACATGAGCCATCCTTCTATGCCATTTGGTAGATTCATCCAAGGAAGCTTTAGCCACCAAACATGTTAGATCACTGTCAGGTTGTACCTCATTTAAGTTGAATGTGTACAAATTATTGCTTCTTGGAACCCTCAGCAGAATTGGTGTATCTGCTGGAAGTTGGAAGTCTTTGTTGAGTACCAGACATTCATCTTCTGAGAAGAAAACGTTGTTCTTTTTATCACAAATTTGTGACACTGAGAACAAATTGAAGTGCTGCAGTTCCTTCACATAAAGTACATTTTCAAAATCCAGCATGGGTGTTCTGATAGTTCCTTTTCCTATGATTCTACCATTTCCTCCACCAAATGTCACATTTCCTCCACTTGCAATGGGTATAAAGTTAATCATCTTTTCTCTGTTTCTTGACATGCTCCTTGAACAACCACTATCTACTATGCCAACTTCTTTACTTAGTAATGGATGATCCTACAATAACAACAAAAAAATATACAAAATATAAGTACACTTTGAAGACTCAAGTCATTACTGACTTGAGCCTACCTTGTGGATCATAAGAAGTAGGCATTGTAGATGTATAAGATCCACCATTGTTCTTGGATCTTCTTTGATAATTAGATCCCCAGTTAGTCCAAGAACAACCTGCTGAGGGCTTAAAAGCAGTATCCCATGGTCCCCCCCAACCCATATACATAGGTTGATAATAACTAGGCCAATAACCATTCTTATAATAAGACGAAAAAGATCTAGTGAATGGTCTTGCAACATGTCTTTTCCTATATGATGAAAAAGTTCTATCAGCAGAAACTGAAGCATCAGCAGATGCTGATTTATCAGCAGTATTGTATCTGCTGTTAGATTGAGTTGCTTGTGGAATATAAGCAGGTATGTCATCAACACGTTTCCACATTTGTCTAGTTGTCTTAGCACAATCACCCATTCTTTGCTCATGAAACTTACAATCCTTAATTAAATGAGATTTGCTTCCACACACAAAACATTTCTTCTTTCTAGAAGATTTAGCAACAAAAAAAGTTCTATTGAAAGCATTCAAACCACTAACATTAACAGAATTGTTTTTGACAGAATAAACATTATTGTTTTGCAAAGAATTAAATAACAAGTCTTCAGTAGAAACTGTCTTTGAATGAGATTCATCAGCAGCAACTCCTAGAGGCTTGTTTGAGGACTTGGGTGAAGGCTTGAAAGAGGTCTTGGGAGGGTCTGACTTATCAAAAGAACCCGAAACTAAACGTTAACTCCATTTCTTCGGTTTCGTCCCTTAGTTCTTGCCCACAATACTATTCGGTCAACGCCATGAGCACGTGTTTCAAACAAACCCAAATCCTTCAAAAAGACCATGAGAATAAAGCCTCCAACACCAAGTCGGTAGATAGCATAGTTGAAACACCCCCCACACAAGACCTTGACGAAGAATTCAAGGAACTCCACCTTGAACGTCCGGTTATTGAAGTATTAGAGCGAGCCCCATACTATAATGCCCTATTAGAAAAATATGAGAAGAAGCTCAAATTAGGTGAAAAAGGGACTGCCTTCGTTCGAAATAAACTACCTAAGAAGTTAGATGATCCGGGTCTATTTGTCCTACCATGTAAGATCGGTAATTCGGAAGTATATGACACATTGGCCGATCTTGGTTCTAGCCTCAATCTACTTCCATTGCCTTTCTACACCACCCTCAAACTAGGAAAGCTAGAAGAGACCGAGGTGATAATAGGTCTAGCGGACGGGAGTATAGCATACCCGGTAGGAGTAGTGAAGGACGTGGTAGTTCACATAGGGAAGTTGACAATTCTAGCCGATTTTCACGTCCTTGATATGGTTAGTGACCCCACATGCCCCTTGTTGATAGGAAGAGGATTTCTAGCTACCGCTAGTGCTATGATTGATTGTAAGGAGTCTAAGATAGCGGTAGGAGAAGGAGAGACTTGGTCAGTTTATGACGTTAAGAAACACGCCTATGAAACTGTAGCAACCCGTAAATTTTTATTAGGCAAAATGACTATTTTGCCCTTTGACTTTGACTTTTGACCATTTGACTTTTACCGTAACGTAAAAGCAAATACTGTAATTGGTAGTTAACCGATAACTTCCCAAGTTAAATAATTTACTCTACTTCGAGTTATTACACTCGGAACATTTTTGTGCACCGTTGTCTATATTTAACTATTTAATGTTAATTATTGTTACGTTATGAATTACGAAAGTTTAATCGTCTAAACTTTTCTCGCGACCAACACAAGACTATGATAAGTCTATGTGTCCAATATGCCCTATTTTCACCAATGGTCATATTTTATATGAACTATTGCCACTTTGTTATTTTTTTTACATGAGCATTTTATTTCTTACGTAAAATGCGTACTCAAACCTAAGTTATTAGGTTTTAACAACATAAACGCACTCCAATAAACTTGTCATACTTTTAATATACTTAGTTGTGGTATATTGATAAGTTTTGACATTTTTGTACGTATTATATTTTTACGTTGCCCGATTTAAAGTTTTGTGCCTTAAGGGCTTAACGTTAGTAATTACCGGGATCAAACAATGCCCTCTATATCCTAATACTATTAATATTATAAGAGATAAACACAAATCTACTTTGCTTCTTGTGTTGCCACGCTATTCTTACACATACGTATACATGTCTCATTCTTAGTTTAGGATATATCATAAGTAGCTTAGTCATTAACTTTATCACTATCTCATTGAAACACATGCAAATCTAGTTAAAAGTAAAGTTGACATCTCCATTTGGTTTTTCTCCTCTCTCACCGTACACCATCAATATTCATCATCATTTATCTTGATTCAAGACACAAGTAGTACTACAAAGATGAAGATTTTAATGATCTCTACCTAGTTCTTAAGCTTGTTTGGTGATGGCTTGGATGAAATAAGAGATACACAAGGTTCAAGGCTGAGTTAGAAGACCAAGCACAAGGATTATTAAGGCTATTACAAGTTGTGTTGAAGGTTGGAGATAAAGATTAAAGACTAAGTTGGTGACTAGAAGATTAGGATAGTTGTTCTTGTGATATTGTGTTTCCATCCAAGAACCTTGTAAGATTGTATTTAGTTTTTATGTTTCTTTTCATTTTCGGTATATTCCATACTTTGTATAAGTGGTATATGTAACATGACATGGTATGATGTTGTACATAACTTGAACCATGAGCTAAAACTTGTTAGAAACCTTTTTGGAGCCACTAGATGTAACTAGTGATTTTGTTAAGTGTTGACACAAAAATCATGAACCATGGACTTGAATGACTTTAAGAAGCTGATAGAGGAAGTAAAAAACAAGAATTTGAGCTTTTGAATCATGTTGAATGAGCTTGTGGTTAAAAAGTTATAGCTAAGAAAAGACTACTAGAAGAAACTTGGTGCTGAAACAAATAGTCTTCTGATCTGATTCATAAAATCGCGATTTCGACCCTTTTCTGGTCCGAACCAGCGAAAGTGTAAAACACGAAAGTTGTTCAGAAAAATGTTTTGCATAAGACAACGCGGACAGTTTAGCCTGAAAGTGAAACACGAAAGCTAGAAACAACAAAAACCAACTGGACCTGTTTAGACTATAAAAACAGTCATGGCTAAAGAGCTTTGGTGGCGTTTTGATCTCTTGAGGCCGAGACACAGCCAAGGCTATGCCAAGGAAGTTGTCTCAAGGTCTTCTAAGCTGAGACATAGCAACGGCTATGGTCTTGGTTGATGTCTCAAGGTTATGTATCTAGCCGCATGAGTAGCTTGGGTTGATGACCCGAAACTCGTTTTTGAGACTTGTTCATTAGATTGAACCCTTTTCCCGATATCGACAACTTGTGAAATTGACCATATCACTTATTGATTATATGAATACTATTTTCAAAAAGTCTCGACTCGTATTTGATCCGCGAGATTTTATTAACTAATATGGTATATAAAGATCATTTTGAACACTTTGCACAACAAGTATTATAAAGTGCCATTAACTTATTTACAAATATTACTTCATATCGAATTAGTAACATTTACACTTGAAGAATGTTACACTAAATCATTTCATGACACCACACTAGTTCAATTAATAGTCTTTGACGAAACACGACAAATGCTTTTATATAACATTTGTCTCGTCAATTACTTTTACTTATAAATGATAAGTACTACAACACTAGGGAATTTCATAATCATAAGAGGCCTCTTCGGGGTGTCGTATCGACGAGTTGTGGATTTACGAATTAAAGTGTCCTGGCTCCTCATACGTTCACTACATGACCTCTAGATTTTGATAGCCCGAACGTTAGTACGAAGTTATTTGTAAAAGGCTAATAGCCAAACCACATTTTAAGGATGCTTCACTCCTTTACACAACTTAAGACATATGTACAACATCTTAATCAAGTCACTGACTTTACATATACTTGTACAATCATATTGTGCATTATACTAAGATGCGATCACTATACTCTCGTAGGTTATCGTTAAAGATCGTGGTCTTGCCATACATTATCTGTTGTTATAAACTACTACTGGTTACTACGGTGAGTTCATAGCCCCTACTTTTGTTTAACTGTTTTATAAACTCTTTGGGGGAGATACATGCTACTGTTTTTACTATGGACAATTACTTGTAAACTGAATGCTTGCCCTGGTTGTATTATTACATGCATGTCTAAGTTGTTTATGCCAAAAGTCCCCCACATCATGGACCATTAATCACTTGTTGTTGCAAGTGAGCGCAAATATTGTGGATAGGCCTATCGGGATTGACGAATCCCGTTTGTGTTAGCCGGATAGGTAACCAAACGCACTATATTTGAAACACTAGGTATATGGCAATTACCTACACGGGGC
>LBNU01014901.1:23973-78189 GCA_014162995.1 Artemisia annua | reverse complement strand
TAAAAATAAAAACCAAAATGCATACCTTTATTCGCCTCTGCTTGCTTACCCTTCATGGGTTTTAGGTTCTGATCAAACACAGAATCAAGGGTTGGAAAATGCTCACTGGGTCCTTTTTTGAGAACTGTGAAATAAGATGGGGCAGATGATCAACAAAAAGTCAACACAAGTCCATAAGGATAAATTTTATCATAAAGAAGACCAATGCAACAATGTGCTAACCTTCCACCATAACATAGTTCCATAAGTCGTCCAACATTTCATCAGTCACCTCCTCTCCGTTCTTCAAGGAATCCTTATACTTTTCATAAAAATAATCTTTCATGTCTTCGGTAAATGGTACTTTGCTCCAATCTTTGTTCGCCATCGCAATAACCACGGTATGCTCGAGATTGAATTGTTTAATGGTACTAGGGTTTCAAGGTTTGTGTGTGTGAAAATGATCGGTTTGCCCAACAACAGTAGAAACTGATCGGGTTTGAACATTAATAGCCGTTTAGCATTCTCCATATAGTTATGCGCCAAACAAGAATATGAAATGACCAAAAAACCCTTTGACTTGTCAACTAACGTTGCAAAGCAACGTCCGTCAGCAAGAAAATGGGTAAAAGGACGATCGGCGTGAAAAAATGAAAGTTCAGGGACGTATTTGCCAAAAAAAAAAAAGATAAAGGACTGTCCGCGCAAAAGTCGACAACTTTAGGGACGAACGGTGTAATTTTGTCTAAAAACAATTTATGCATGTCAAATTTTTTTTAAAAATGACAAAAATTTAGTTTAATTAAGTCGCCGATACGACAACGCATAGCGACGCTCAGTAAAATCTCAACTTAAACTATAAAGTGGTCTAGACGCCATCCGTGGGACTCGAACCCACGACCACGTGGTTAAAAGCCACGCGCTCTACCAACTGAGCTAGAACGGCTTCATGTCTAGTCAGTGTTCTAAAAGGCGCGCCAAAGCGCGAGGCGTGGCCTCGGCGCCACGAAATGGACCAAGGTGTGAGGTCTAGGCGTCGTGGGAAAAGGCGTGGAATAAGGCGCGAAAAGGCATGCAAAGGCGCGCCTTTTTGGTAAGGCGTGGCACCATTTTTAGAAGCATTTAAGGGATCTATGGATTTGGGCTTGAATTTCAAGTATTTGTGTTATTTCTTTCTTGGGCCTCGTAATTTGAAAACTTAATTCCTACTTGGGCCTCGTATTTGGGCCTGGCTATTTGGGATTTGGGCTTTAGTATTTGAAATTGCTCTTATAAAATGATATAAAATTATAAATACATAAATTTATAAATATTTTGTTGCCGCCTTAAGCACGCCTTAAGAAACGCCAAAGCTTCGCAAAGGCGCGTAAGGCTTGAGGCGTGGATGTGCCGCCACGCCACGCCAAACGCCTTTTAGAAGATTGTGTCTAGTATCATATTCACTGCTATTTCCTAAAATCAGCAATAAAACAGTTAAATATACCAGTATTGTCTTAACACCTGCAAAAATGGCAAACCCGAGCAGTTTAACCCAATTTGAAAGTGTCTGCAATCAGTTTTGGCTAAAGCCCTCTCAAAATCACCACAATAATGACAGTACGGAACAAGTAAGCACAGTATAAATCGAACAGTATATGTCAAGCAAATGGCAGCAGTTGTTGTTATCACTCACTCACTCACTCACACTTTGATCAAAGCGTGCGCAATTTAAGTTGTGAGAACTGATTATAGGTTCGTCAATTATCAATTCTCTATCATGAATTCCACCTTTTTTGTTGCTGCTGTTTGATTTGATGAAGAAAATAGTTACTTTGCCATGTGCTTGTAATCAATACTTTTAATTTTACCTAAAAATTAGTATGATAATAGTAAAATCTAGGGTTTAGTCTATAAGATAATGTACTTGACTGCTTTTTGTCTCACTAAATCTTATCAACTCTCAAAAAATGTTTCAATACGCAATTTTTCTGTGTCACTGTTTTCTTATTTGACATGTCATCTAAATCTGCATATTGGAACACATTTTGAAAATTGATTACATTTAGTCACAAAAATTGATTGACAAATTACGATGCCGTGTTGATATCTAGACTTATTTCTTAATAATGGTCTATGCAGCCCTTGCATTATCGTTCATGTGTCGAATGTTTAGTAATGTATATTTCTTGTAAAGAGACAAATAGTTCTCTTGAGTTAGTAAAGTCGATGCCAATCAAGCGCGGTGACATAACTGACTCAATCGTTATACATGATGAGAACACATTGACCAATTTGTTTAAATTAAACTGACTACTTCAATGGTCAGCCAACCATTGTGCTTTCACATTTCCACCTTTGACTAGGTAGTTCTTGAAAACCTTTGCATGACAACTGAAATTTCCATTTATTTTCTCCTCATTAGTTTTATTCCATCTGATGTTGAGCCTCAAACTGCTTGATTTATATGATGAAACAAATATACAGATTCTAGGGATTTAAAACACGAAGACAATCAATTTGTTTGAAGGGTCAAAGTCAACCCTAGTATTTAGGAGTCCGCATGCACAAAATTCATCTATAGACTAAGCATATTTTCTTCCATTGCAGACTGTAACACTAAGAAGCATGTATTTTTTCACTCTACTTATATTTCTCCTTATCGTATTGGATATTCTTGTTTATTACATACAGAAACTACTGGAGGAAGATGATGGTGAGCAGAGGAATTCATCCCAGTCATCGTTGTTGGATCGACGATCTGTACACAAAGAAGACCATTGTGAGAGGAACTGTTCATCCTTATTATTCTCACATGATAAACGGTGTCGAGTTTTTTCACTTGCTGAAATCAAGTTGGCAACACATGACTTTGATGATGCACTTGTTATTGGAAAGGGTGGGTTTGGGATGGTATACAAAGGTAAATTTGACTTTTGGGAAGGAGTCGATGTTGCAATCAAGCGGTCAAATCTTGATTCTAATCAAGGGGCAAGCGAGTTCTGGGCAGAGATTGAGATGCTTTCCAAGTTTCGTCATAGTCATATTGTCTCTCTATTAGGATATTGTGAAGATTCTAGTACACGTGAAATGATCCTCGTTTACGAATACATGCCTAATGGAAGTCTCGATGATCATTTGCACAAAAGAAAAGCTAATGGACGTAATTCTTCACAACTGACATGGGTTCAGAGTCTCAATATTTGCATTGATGCTGCTCGTGGTTTAGACTACCTCCATACTGGCACGGGTGTCGAAAGTAGAGTCATACACCGTGATGTCAAAAGCTCAAACATCTTGCTGGATGAGAAATTGGCAGCCAAAATTTCCGACTTTGGGGTGTCCAGAATTGGTCCAGCCTATCAGTTAGGCACTACTAATGTTTATACGGGTCTGATCAGAGGCACATTTGGTTACATGGATGCTGAGTATTTCTCAACTCATAGACTTACAAGAAAGTCTGATGTGTATGCATTCGGTGTGGTCTTATTGGAAACGTTGTGTGGTAGGCCTGCTCTTGATTTTACGTTGGATGAGCAGCAACACAGCCTGGCTGGATGGGCCAAACACTGCATTAAAGAAGGTAAAATAAGTCAAATTATTGATCCTTGTTTAAGGGGGCAAGTCTCAGCTAATTGTCTGAAAGAATTTGGGCAAATTGCATATGAATGTCTCCTCACTAGTTCAAAGGATCGACCCACAATGACTAAGGTGTTGTCTCGGCTTGAGTTTGTGTTAGCGTGGACATTGCGGAGTCTGCAGAGCACTAATGATCAGAAACACAATGGAAGAACCACGTTTATTGAAAAGGCGTGGTTGTTGCTCTCGACTAAATCTCCAGGTAAGTTCAAACTCTTTTTTAACGTGCNGACTTTGATGATGCACTTGTCATTGGAAAGGGCGGGTTTGGGATGGTATACAAAGGTAAATTTGACTTTTGGGAAGGAGTCGATGTTGCAATTAAGCGGTCAAATCTTGATTCTAATCAAGGGGCAAGCGAGTTCTGGGCAGAGATTGAGATGCTTTCCAAGTTTCGTCATAGTCATATTGTCTCTCTATTAGGATATTGTGAAGATTCTAGTACACGTGAAATGATCCTCGTTTACGAATACATGCCTAATGGAAGTCTCGATGATCATTTGCACAAAAGAAAAGCTAATGGACGTAATTCTTCACAACTGACATGGGTTCAGAGGCTCAATATTTGCATTGATGCTGCTCGTGGTTTAGACTACCTCCATACTGGCACGGGTGTCGAAAGTAGAGTCATACACCGTGATGTCAAAAGCTCAAACATCTTGCTGGATGAGAAATTGGCAGCCAAAATTTCCGACTTTGGGGTGTCCAGAATTGGTCCAGCCTATCAGTTAGGCACTACTAATGTTTATACGGGTCTGATCAGAGGCACATTTGGTTACATGGATGCTGAGTATTTCTCAACTCATAGACTTACAAGAAAGTCTGATGTGTATGCATTCGGTGTGGTCTTATTGGAAACGTTGTGTGGTAGGCCTGCTCTTGATTTTACGTTGGATGAGCAGCAACACAGCCTGGCTGGATGGGCCAAACACTGCATTAAAGAAGGTAAAATAAGTCAAGTTATTGATCCTTGTTTAAGGGGGCAAGTCTCAGCTAATTGTCTGAAGGAATTTGGGCAAATTGCATATGAATGTCTCCTCACTAGTTCAAAGGATCAACCCACAATGACTAAGGTGTTGTCTCGGCTTGAGTTTGTGTTAGCGTGGTGCGGAGTCTGCAGAGCACTAATGATCAGAAACACAATGGAAGAACCACGTTTATTGAAAAGGCATGGTTGTTGCTCTCGACTAAAGCTCCAGGTAAGTTCAAACTCTTTTGTAACGTGCGTGAACTTGTGAGTATAAGGTAATTCTAAGAATATGCAAAAACACAGGTGGGCTATTTCTATTCAGTTAGTACCATGGTATTATTTTCATGGCTCTTCCTAAAGAGGGGGCATATATATCAAACACATATATTTACAAGGTTGTTCACGTAGTGAGTAGTGACTTTGTCTGGCCTAGCCTAATCTTCTAGCAATCAAATGTCACTTCTTGTGATTATGTGAAACCCTACAATCAATACTACAACAATGTTGACATGCTTAACTCTATACTACTAATAGGGAGAACAACAGTTGAGATGTTCAATAATAGCTGGAGATTTGTTTGTTGAAACTTACAAGATAAATAGTTCACAAGGAAGATGTTGTTGGGCTAATGTCTGACCGAGCTAATGGACAGATAAACCGAACCAAGCATGTGGGACGAGTTACAAGAATAGTCTAATTAGGATTCCTTATTTTTAGCTTTAAGATAAGGATTATCTTATTTAATTAGAATTGTATTAGGATTAGGAGAGCTCATTCTTAAGTCCTATATAAACAACCCAACGAGCTTGTGTTGGGTGTACCATTCATTATCAGTTTTTTGAGCTTATATTTTCTGAATAAAAGTGGAGAGCGTATTCCATAATATCGTGTTTCTGTTTGTGTTCGATCCCTGTGTGACTTGAATTGGTATCAAGAGCAAGGTTCAAGCAGTCGATCAACAGGATAAACCAAGAATCAAGTCGATCTCAGAAGGGTTCCAAGCATAAGTCGACTAAAGGGATTCCAACTCAGTCGATTCATAAGGGTTTACAAGGGTTTCTAAACCAAGGGTCGACTAAAGGAATTGTCGAACACAAGGGTTTCTAAACCAAGCCTAAACTCTAAAACAAGGGTTTCACCAAGAAAGTCGATAAAGTTTCAAGCTTTATTTGATTTACTTAAGCAAGAAGTAAATCAAGCGTGATTAAGGGCGGGAAGTCGAACCAACTACACCGGTAACCTACAAAAGACGTTCAAGAAAGATGGTAGGCGAGACGAGTCAACCACATCCTATTGAACATTCCAAAACGGCTCTTCAATGTCCAATGTTAACAAGCACGAATTATAACATATGGGCAATAAGAGTGAAAGCGGTATTCCGAGTCCATGGAATACTTGATGCACTGGAACCAAAGGAAGGAACACAAGTCGTTGATAAGCAAGATCACATGGCAGTTGCGTTACTTTTCCAGGCGATTCCAGAAGAACTTGTCTTTCAAGTTTCAAAATTCAACACGGCCAAAGAAATCTGGGAAGCTTTGAAGACCAGATATGTGGGTGTTGATCGGGTTCGTGAAGCAAGGTTGCAAACCTTGGAGACGGAATTCGAATCTTTAAAGATGAAAGTCAACGAATCAGTCGATGACTTTGCGGCTAGGATGGGCAAAATTGTAACTGAAGTCAATAGCTTGGGAACATTTTATGAAGACAAGAAACTTGTTAAGAAGCTACTTGCATCCGTTCCGGATAGGTATGTTGCAATTGTTGCCTCAATAGAACAATTTGCGGACTTGAATACTATGTCTTTTCAAGAAGCAATTGGAAGGTTGAAAGCTTTTGAAGGAAGAATGAAGGGTGTTGACACTACTTCTGAAGATCAAGGCAAGTTGATGTTCGGAAGGGCCGAAAGATATGATAAGAAAGGTCGTGGAAGGAATTCTTCTAGTGGCAACGGTAAAGGTCGAAACTTTTCTTCTCAAAACAAATCTAATGGTAGTGGTCAAGCTAATAACCACAACCGTAACAACTCTGGGAGCAATACGGAGCAAAAGAAGAACAAAAGCCGAGACCTTTCAAAGATTCAATGCTTTAGATGTGATGAATATGGTCACTTTGCTTCTAATTGTCCCGAACGCCGTGAACAAAAGAATAAGCATGTGGCAAACCTTTTGAAAACGGAGGATGATGATGACCCGACACTTTTTATGATGAAAAGCGTTCAAGAAGTGGTTTTCTTGAATGAAGAAAAGATTATCCCAAACCAATTGAATACTAAGCCAAACGAGGAAGACACTTGGTATTTGGATAATGGAGCAAGTAATCACATGACGGGGATCCGAGAATACTTTTCGGAGTTGAATGAGAATATCTCCGGAAGAGTGAAGTTTGGTGATAACTCCTACATCGAGATAAAAGGAAAGGGTTCGATAATCATTCAAGGGAAAACGGGTGAGCAACGGTTAATCACTGGAGTCTATTACCTACCCGAGCTAAAAAGCAACATAATTAGTCTTGGGCAAGCTACCGAAGGCGGATGTGACATTCGTATGAAAGGTAACCTTCTTACTATGCGTGACTCAAATGGCAAGCTTTTGATGAAGGTTCCTAGAACAAGTAATAGACTTTATAAGATTAAGCTTCAAGTTGGAAGTCCGGTGTGTCTCAAAGCAAAGATGGAAGATGATGCTTGGTTATGGCATGCTAGGATGGGTCACATTAATTTCGAGACGATGGAATTAATGGCAAGGAAGGGCATGGTTGAAAAGTTGCCAATAATTCATCAAGAGAACAAGTTGTGTGAATCTTGCTTGGTAGGAAAGCAAACCAAGAAGGCGTTTCCTAAAGCTGCAAAATTTAAGGCAACACATCCTCTTCAACTTATACATGCCGACCTATGTGGACCAATCTCTCCACCATCCATAGCGGGTAACAGGTACATATTTGTTCTTATTGATGACTTTTCTCGCTTTATGTGGACTTTTACCTTGAAGGAAAAAGGAGAAGCATTTGAATACTTCAAAAAGTTCAAAGCTTTAGTTGAGAAAAAGTCGGGAAAGAAGATTATTACCCTAAGGACCGATAGAGGAGGTGAGTTCACTTCAAAAGAATTTACCAACTTTTGTGAAAACGAGGGTATAACAAGACATCTTACCACTCCCTACACACCACAACAAAATGGAGTCGTGGAAAGGAGAAACCGGACTCTTATGGGAATGACTAGAAGCATCTTGAAAGCACGAGACGTACCAAACTATATGTGGGCTGAAGGAGTTAGGCACGCCACATTCTTGATTAATAGAGTTTCAACTCGAGCTCTAGTTAATCAAACTCCATATGAGGCTTTCAAAGGAAAAAAGCCTAACTTGGAGGGTTTACGGGTATTTGGATGTGTAGCTTATGCAACGGGTACAAGGCCATATTTACAGAAGTTAGACGACAGGTCAACACGACTTATTTATATCGGAAACGAGCCAGGTACGAAAGGTTTTCGATTGTTCAATCCAAGAGCAAAGAAGATTGTAGTATGTCGTGATGCGGAGTTTAATGAAGAACTTGGCTGGAAGTATGTTGCTGGAAGCGAAACACACGAGCTAAACCCAGGTATGTTTATCATAGAATGGCACGGTTCTATTGATACGGGTTGTGGATTTGTTAACCCAGGTATGACCGATGAAGTTGAAGCTGAAGATTTAGAGGCTGAAAATCAGCATGATGCTGATGAAAATCAACCGGTCAATACCGAACAAGAAGACCAAATCGAGGCGGGTAATGACCCTAATCCTGTGACAGAAACTCAATCAATTGTGAGGCGTTCTTCAAGGGTTTCAACTAAGCCAACTAGATTTAATGACTTTATTATGGGGTCTAGTTCAAGAACCTCAGTTGCTAATGAAGATCAAAATCTACTTTTAATTGAAGATGATGAACCAAGAACGTTCCAAGAAGCAAAAGTCTCAAGCAAGTGGATGGGTGCTATGGATCAAGAGATTGAGTCTATCGAGAAGAATGATTCATGGGAATTAGTTGAAGCTCCGGTTAATGTTAATCCCATTGGACTAAAGTGGGTGTACAAAATTAAGAGAAATCCGGATGGTTCAATTAATAAGTTTAAAGCTCGGTTAGTAGCAAAGGGTTATGCTCAAAAGGAAGGAATTGACTATGACGAGGTATTTGCGCCCGTAGCACGGATTGAAACGGTGCGTTTATTAATCTCATTGGCCGCTAAAGAAGCATGGGAGCTACATCATCTGGATGTAAAGTCAGCTTTTTTACATGGAGAACTAAAGGAACAAGTGTTTGTTACACAACCGGAGGGGTTCGTGAAGAAAGGAGAAGAAAGGAAAATCTACAAGTTGAAAAAGGCGCTTTATGGACTTAAACAAGCACCAAGGGCGTGGAATACCAAACTTGATAGAGAACTCAAGCAAATGTCTTTCAAAAGATGCCAACACGAACAAGCGGTGTATGTGAAGAAGACAAACAAGTCAATCTTGATTATTGCGGTCTATGTGGATGATCTCTTAGTAACCGGTTCGAAGCTTGGCGAAATCGGTGAATTCAAGAGACAAATGCAAGAAAGGTTTGATATGAGTGACTTGGGAAAGTTGAGCTATTATCTTGGCATTGAAGTAAAGCAAGAGGATTCAAGTATCTCAATAAGTCAAGAAAGCTATGCAAAGAAGATCTTGAAAGATGCTGGGATGCATGAAGCAAATCCTACTCAATGTCCATTAGAACCTGGAATGAAGTTAAGCATGGACAAGGAAGGAAAGCCAGTTGATGCAACTTTGTTTAGACGGCGAGTTGGTTGTCTAAGGTACTTACTACACACTCGACCTGATTTATCTTTTTCGGTTGGTTTGGTTAGTCGTTATATGCAAGAACCAAAAGAATCACATATGGCAGCTGTGAAACAAATACTAAGGTATATCCAAGGTACTTTGAATTTTGGAGTGCGATATAACCAAGAGAAAACCAAGGAGTTAGTAGGGTTTAGTGATAGTAGTTATGCTATGGACCAAGATGATGGTCGTAGCACAACTGGGCACGTATTCTATCTAGGTAAATCACCTATCACTTGGTGCTCACAAAAGCAAAACACGGTGGCTCTATCGTCTTGTGAAGCCGAGTTCATGGCAGCAACCTCAGCCGCGTGTCAAGGGATATGGTTACGTGGATTGTTGAGTGAGATAACCGGAATGGAAGAAGAAGTGGTGGTCTTATTTGTTGACAACAAATCGGCTATTGCACTTATGAAAAATCCAGTCTTTCACGGGAGAAGCAAGCATATCAATACACGTTATCATTTTATCCGAGAATGTGTTGAAAGAGGCCAAGTACAAGTTGAGTTTGTAAGAGGTGATTTGCAACGTGCTGACATTCTGACGAAAGCTCTCGCAAGGATTAAGTTCAAGGAAATGCAAGAGTTACTCGGAGTTGAAGACCTCTTTATCTCGAGTCAGAAATTAGGGGGGTGAATGTTGGGCTAATGTCTGACCGAGCTAATGGACAGATAAACCGAACCAAGCATGTGGGACGAGTTACAAGAATAGTCTAATTAGGATTCCTTATTTTTAGCTTTAAGATAAGGATTATCTTATTTAATTAGAATTGTATTAGGATTAGGAGAGCTCATTCTTAAGTCCTATATAAACAACCCAACGAGCTTGTGTTGGGTGTACCATTCATTATCAGTTTTTTGAGCTTATATTTTCTGAATAAAAGTGGAGAGCGTATTCCATAATATCGTGTTTCTGTTTGTGTTCGATCCCTGTGTGACTTGAGATGTGCATTTACATGTGTTTTTTGTTGGAAGGAGCATCCACCATAGAATTTATATTAGATAGCCCAATGCATTAGCGCTATTTTCCTATTCTGAACACCTATTTTACTATTCTGAACACCTGCCCATAGAGCAGTTTGGTCAACTTGGATTGACCCTATTATAATGGAATCATTATTTCCACATGGTTTGTTTTCTACCTCTGTAGGATAAAAGAAACTGAGACTGGGGTTTTCAAAGGTCAAGTCTGCACTTCTGATTTACTGAGATTTGTCGCTAATAGCTTATGTGTTGGTTCAGCTTATTCGTTTTTGTTCTTATTACATATCTTCTCTATTTTTTTCTCATACTAAATATGATTTCAACAGTCCGTATGAGTTCTGATATCAAGAGACTTGGGCAAAATAATGGTAACAAAAAGAGAGGCAAAATGATGGAAAAACCTGTCACCACAGTGGCAGAAATAGGATGTCCTAGTGGTGTTGTTGTATCTGTTTCTCAGCAGGTGTTGCCACCTAGTTACGAGTCAATTTCACCAACCTTGAAGGAGTTTACATATTCCGAGCTGCGGACTGCTACAAGGAATTTTCGGAAGGACAAGGTCCTTGGAGAGGGTGGATTTGGGAGGGTTTATAAAGGGTGGTTAAACAGTGCAACATATGAGCCTCAGAGGGTTAGTGATCAGATTGCTGTGGCCATCAAACAATCCAAGCCCGAGAGTCTTCAAGGTCTCAAAGAGTGGCAGGTTTGTTTATTTCTTTTTTATGATGACATATTAGTTAGGGTGTGTATAGATCAGGACTTATGAGTCAGTTTTACTCTATGATGACCTATAAAATTTGTTGACCTTTGTTTGTTTGGCAACTGTAGTTGGTAATTTGTTTCTAAAACTTCTTACGATGAATTGTTCTTATATACTCTTGGATACTTGGACATACTGTAGAAATGACTGCTTGAAAACATAATCTTTTTTTGTTTGACGAATCATAAATATATAGGCAACAAGCTTGGATGATTGGACAAGACATTGATGAGCTTAATGAACCCCTTAAATGATAAATACAATTAAAATGGCGCAATACCTATTAATTTATAACACCTTGTAAAGTTTGAATCTTAAATGAAACACCTCTGGAACAAGTTAATATCTCTGTTTCTAGGCCCAATATATGCGAGCCTTATCGAGGTTTGTGGTATTTGGTAATTTTTGCCCTTTATGTATGTGCATATATATTTGTACATAATTACCCCTACTATATAAAGTTGAGCTGAGCTTGAAAGTATCTAATGGATTGATACTACCCTTGGTTAGTACCAATTTATAGTTTTCTAATACTGATAATCGAGTCAAGTCAAGCCAAGCTGTAAGTGTGGGTCAATATATCAAACTCAAGCTCGAAAATAAAGGCTCTACCAAGCTCGAGTCGAGTTTAGAGCATACCAGGTTTAAGGTCGAGTCGAGCTTGAGCTTGGCTGTGTTTCAACTCAACTCTGCCTGGTTAAACATAGACCATCCCCATTTGATAAGGCTCGCATGATATGTGTATCACAATATTTGTTTATAGTAACGGCACTTGCAATTGTTCATCTGCTATGTGAAATTTGTTTGACATGGACTAAACATAGTTCACAAACACCGGATATCTATTACAGTTCATTATTATGCTGTTTAATAGATGCGTCTTAGAGTATATAACAGCTATCTTATCGTCACGAGATCTGTAATTTTTTTATAACAATGGTGTTGCTTTGCAATTACAGGTCAATTATATGTCAAGAGCGATGTTTATGGTTTTGGATCAGTGATGCTAGAGATTATCACAGGATTAAGAACTCTTGACCGTAACCTACTTGCCCTGAATCAAAACTTGGTAGACTGGGCTAGACCATTCTTAGGTGATAAAAAGAGATTACATAGAATTATGGACCCACGATTGGATCAAGATTACCCTCTGAAAGGTGCTAGTAAATTTGCTGAGCTCATCTTACACTGTCTTGAATCAGAACCTAAGAATCGGCCTTCTATGGAGGAAGTTGTTTCAGTTTTACAAGTTATCAATGAAATTAAAATGACACCGAGGCAGATAAAAACTAACACCAGCCACTCGAGTAATCGACGTCATCAAAACCACCACCGATTTCCCTTTGGTACAAAGCATAATAGAGGAGCTTGGTCCACCAGCAGTTGGCTATCTGGTATAAGAGTGCTCATTGGTTCTAAGCAAGACCGAGCCCGGACGGAAACAAATCGATCCAAAACCGAAAAATGGGGGAACCATAATGCGACTTAGAGGCATTGATGGGTCTCTTTTCACACCTACTTAAGCTTTACATGCTTACTTTGACACAATAGTGATACATTATATTAATTGTCCATTTGTGTGGGTTCTAGTTCTTCTGAGAATATATAATACATTTAGCATTCATATATTTGTAGAAAATTTAATTCATAAAACGTATTGCAACACCCAATATTCGTTTTTTCAATTCTTGTTATCATGGCTATGGTTGCGTGGGCGTGTGATTAGCGATCTTATTACAGAAAGCTGACTGGTACTACGAGGGTAGCACTCCTAAAATGATTGGTAATACCATATCTATGACGGTAGATAGAGTTTTGTATATTTGGGGTAATATCAGTCAAACAGGGTAGAAAAGATGGCCTTAGAAGTATTCATCTTATCCAAGCTCAACACATCATAATAAATTGCTACATTGACTTCCAAGTAAACTGAAGCAGATGTCCAATTGATTGAAGTGGGGTATAAGTGTGCTTTCATATTTAAAAGCTTTGCGTGTTCATTTGAAATTTGCTTCTCTGTATTACTTAACTAATTTTATCTCATTTTGATAAGACAAGTGTTAAGATTTGAGAAAATCCAAGATACAATATTTTTCTATTTGTATGGTGCGATCTAACTCCAAAACAACCCATCTTTAGATTTAAGGATCTTTTGTTGCATTGCAGATTGTAATCCATAACTCTAAGAAGCATGTACTATTCCACTGTGCTTATAGTTATCTTTACTGTGTTGGACATCTTGGTTTATTATTTACAGAAACAACATGATGAAAACGATGATGTGCAGAAGACTTCGTCACTCTTATATCAACAATCTGCACACAAGGGTTCTTCATCATCATTACCTGGTAAACAGTGTAGACGTTTTTCGCTTGCTGAAATCAAATTGGCAACCAATGATTTTGATGATGCATTCGTCATTGGAAAGGGTGGATTTGGAAAGGTATACAAAGGCACAATCGACTTTGGCGGAAGTATTGAAGTTGCCATCAAGAGGTTAAATCTCAAATCTAACCAAGGGGTAGCCGAGTTCCAGGCAGAGATTGAGATGCTTTCCAAGTTTCGCCATAGCCATATTGTCTCTCTACTAGGATATTGTCAAGAAGAAATGATTCTTGTTTATGAATACATGCCGAATGGAAGTCTCGAGGATCATTTGCACAAGAAAAGAGCTAATGATAGTAAATCTTCTGCTTTGACATGGGTTCAGAGGGTCAATATTTGCATAGGTGCTGCTCGTGGTTTGGACTATCTCCATGCAGGTACTGGTGTCCAGAGTAGAGTCATACACCGCGATGTCAAGAGCTCAAACGTTTTGCTAGACAATAATTTGGCGGCTAAGATTTCTGACTTTGGGTTATCGAGAACCAGTCCAGCATATCAGTTAGGCACCACTGATGTTTATACAGATCAAATTAAAGGGACATTTGGGTACATGGATGCTGAGTATTTCTCAACTCGCAGAGTGACAAGAAAGTCTGATGTGTATGCGTTTGGTGTGGTTCTATTGGAAGTGTTGTGTGGTAGGCCTGCACTTGATTTTACATTGGATGAGCAGCAACACAGCTTAGCTATGTGGGCTAAACAATGCATTAAAGAAGGTAACGTTGATCAAATTATTGACCCTTGTTTGAGGGGGCAAGTTGAAGGTAAATGTCTAAAGGAATTTGGGCAAATTGCATATGAATGTGTTCTTAATTCTTCCAAGGATCGGCCCACAATGACTAAAGTGCTGGCTAGGCTCGAGTTTGTGTTGGCCTGGACGTTACAGAGTGTGCAGAGTGCTAGTAAGCAGAAACGCATTAGAAGATCCATGATTATTGAGAAAGCTTGGTCATTGTTCTTGACGAAATCTCCAAGTTAGTTTTATTATGTTATGTTGTCATTTTTTATGCATCTTTTTTTATAATTTCTTATTCTAAAGTTACTTATTCTTTAAGCAGAATGTATGAGTCCTGATAAAAAGAAACATGGGCAAAGCATTGTCAACAAAAGGAAAGCCTTCATGATGACAGATGGTGGCGATCATAGTCATGGTGTGGCAGTTGCTTGTCAACAAGTTGTGCCACCTAGGCAGCAGACAAAGATAGCAATCTTGAAGATGTTCACATTATCTGAGTTACAGGCCGCCACAAAGAATTTCAGGCAAGAAATGTTCCTTGGGGAGGGTGGTTATGGGAAGGTTTTCAAAGGGTGGTTGGACGGTGTAACATTTGTCCCAAGGAAGGCTGGTGAGGGGATTGCTGTGGCTATCAAGAAATCTAGTCCCAACAGGGCTCAAGGCCTCAATGAGTGGCAGGTTCGCTTATTTGTCCATCTATTGCTGTCTTTAGATTCTGCAAATTTTGTTAAGTTCATTCTCTTAAGTGGACATGTATCTTTGCTGTGTAATGACGAATGCCCCAAAAGGCATCTGTGAGTATTAAAGAAACCTTTATACTTGGGTTATTAATTAGTCAATCATTTTCTCGTGAAATTAGTCCCCTTCAAAAATATATCTGTAACAAATTGATTCATTGGTTTTGTATATGTATTCTTACTTATTAATTTGAGTTCAAACAGAGCACTCTGCTAGTCTTGATTCCGGTATTGATGCTTTTTATTATCTCTATATGTAGACACAGAAACAAAAAAATGTTAAGTTTGTGTGTTTTCGTGACAGGCAGAAGTGAAATTCTTGGGAACATTTAACCATCCGAATGTTATTAAACTTTTTGGATATTGTTGGGAAAATAAGAATTATCTTCTTGTTTACGAGTATATGCAAAAAGGAAGCTTAGATATGCTTCTCTTCGGAGGTAAGTATACAAATCTACACCAACATACACAAAAAAGAAGTTCTGTTTATTTCTTAAACAATATATTAATTTAAAAACTGGATGTTGCAGAAAGTGCAGAACCACTTCCATGGGAGACTAGGATTAAAATAGCTATGGGAGCAGCTCAAGGCCTTGCTTTCTTGCACACCACGGAAAATAATGTCATAGCCAGGGATACGAAATCCTCAAACATTTTGTTGGACGAGGCAAGTTAGAAACTAATAAAATCTACTTTGAACATGCGTATAGGATTATGGTTGCAAATTTCATAATTCTAATGTTTTGTTTTCAGTAATGAAGTTTGATTTTTTTTTTTTTTTTTTTTTTTTTTTTTTTTTTTTTTTTTTTTTTTTTAAATTTATATGATATCATTCTTATGTTGATTTTTTCAGGATTTTAATGCGAAGCTCTCAGATTTTGGACTGGCAAAGTCTGGTCCAGTCAATGGAGAGTCTCATCTCTCAACAGACATAGCAGGCACCTATGGTTATATGGCTCCTGAATATGTGGCCACTGGTTAGTCCTCGTATCTACTAAGAGGTGTTTGGATTATTACATTCTACTTCTGATATCTTGGGTCGAATAATCAATTTTTGATGGTCAGTTTCATACAAGCTCTAACAAAACAAAACTGATTATTTGACTTTTACTCCCATTTCACAAAAAAAAAGCCTCTCTTTTTAAATGTTTATTTTCTATTTGGTCATTTTATCTACTAATTGTAACAATCAAACATAGTTAATTTGGTTATTACAACTTTAAAGAGCAAAGCTTATCCATACACACAAATAATCTCTCCATCCTCTTTATGATACAATGATTATGATTGTTTAATATCACAGTGATACACACATCCTTCGATTACATAGTTAGCTTATCATCTCATGCTTATCATTGTTATTACTATCTGGTTTAATAGATGCAACTTTAACTTAAACAAGTTAATTTATCTCACTGTCTATGGATCAACAACGATGCTGTTTTGCAATTACAGGTCGCTTATATTTCAAAAGTGATGTATATTCTTTTGGTGTGGTGATGCTAGAGATTATAACAGGGTTACGAGCATCTGAATATAGTCAAAATGGGGTGAAGCAAAACTTGGTTGAGTGGGCTAAACCGTTCTTAACCAATATTAAGAGATTACAAGTAATAATGGACCCAAGATTGAATCAAGATTACCCTTCAAAAGGTGCTAGTAAAACCGCTGAGCTTATCTTAAGTTGTCTTGAATCTAAACCCAAAAAGCGGCCTTCAATGGAGGAAGTTGTGTTGAGTTTGCAAGGTATCAATGCAATCAAAATGAAACAGAGCCAGTCAAAGTCAAAGGCTAACACCAGGGAGTCAACGAGTGGATGTAACCAACAAAGAGCTAGCAATTCCAATCATCAAAGCCACCACTGTTCGTACAAAGCAAGGTAGAGGAGTTTGGTCCACCAGCCCTCGCCTATTGGGCTTAGAAATGTGCATCGGTCTAAAGCAAGACCAAGAACAAGACCAAGAGGAAACGTGTAATGGATCAAACCCAGAAATGGAGAAATTAAAGTGAGGGAAAGAGCGTAGACAGCTGGTTGTGGTTTTGTGTCTGGTTGGTCTTTGTATACTCATCGGGACGAGGTATAATAGTAATACAATGATTCAGTGAGGTACCAAGTAGTGATATACTTATTCGTCCATGATTATTGTATCTTAAGCCACTGAACATAAAAGAAAACAGTGTGTAAGAATATACATTATTGTACATGTAAATTCTCTTAAATGTATAAATAAATGCAAAAAGCTTATTGTGAAAATTCTTAAAAATGAAAATGACCAAATGTTATATATATTTAGCTTCTAATTATGGAGTGCCAGTTGGAGCTCACTGCTTCAACATTTGGGTCAACTTCTGTCAATTCTTGTTTGCAACTTTGACTTAGTGTACCCTTTGAAGGCTCCATCTTTTCATCATAATTAAGCTCAATTTATGTGGGATCCATGGCTTCCGTGATGCTAACCTTTGAGTGCCGGCTAAAGCTGAATACTTTACTGGTCAATCAATTATTGTGGTTTCATATTTCCAATCCTTGACTTGCCTTGTTCTTGAAAAGCTATTCATGTTCTTTGGTGCTCAGTATACCATTACCCGCTGAACCAAAAAGAACCACACTGAAGAATCTACTATGACAATCATTGAAGGGAGTGGCGGCCATATAGCTGCACATAAGTTAGATATTCACATTTGACGAGTTAAGGGGTGCCACGAGTAATTTTCGACCATCAGCAGCGCTTGGAGTATCTGATGGCGAGTCTGTCTATAAAGGGTGGGTGGATGGTTCATCATACACACCATCTATATGTGGTGTTGGGATAGCTGTTGCCATCAAGATCTCAAGCACAGATAATGCTCAAAGTCTCAGAGAGTGGCAGGTTTGTGTCTCTTGTATGCCATTAAATATTGCTTCTTATGACAGAGATCAGCATAGAACCTACTATAAAACTGCCACTGTGTTTTATTTACCAAGAATGGACAGTGATCTATTGTGTATTTTCATGTGACAGGCAGAAGTGAATTGGGGAAAACTTAGGCATCCTAATCTCGTTAATCTCTTGGGATATTGTTCAGAATACAAAATGCTTTGCCTTGTTTATGAAAACATACCAAAAAAACTTGGTAAACATTCTTACCTGTAAGCACTCCCAACTTCCATGATGAGTATTGTTTATTACTACACAATCAATCAGAGATGTTTGTTAATCGACCAAAACCTTAAGGTCTGTTTGTTTCATGGGTTTAGAATATAAGGAATGGAATGATTCCTAATGGGAATATAACCCATAGGCTCGTACTCAATGAGGAAAGTTTAATGAATCCATACCCATACTAATTCATAAATGTTAACCAAACAAACCCTTAGTTTTAAGTGTGTCACCTTTTCCTCTCCCAAACCGTTTAGTGGCCGACAATGATCCTTTTGTTAGAAGGATTTGCTCTGCAGACTTAAAACCTGAATCTGTAGAATGAAAATACCAATATAAAATCCCTCAAAATTCTTTTCAAGGAATTGTTGCTAGTAATACATCTGGGTGAAAAAATAAACAGTTTCTCTAAGACAATAGGCCAGCCACTTTCATGGGTTAGAGCAATGAAAATTGCCATCGGAACAGCCAATGGCCTTGTATTCTTGCACAATGCAGAGAATGCACCCGTATTTTCAATGCCTCAAATATTTTGTTAAACAAGGTATATACAACCCGAATAACCATTTATCACATGCACTTTCCTAAAGATAGAACCATTTTAAACATAACGTTTGAGTTTATTGATCTCGTTTTGTGATTTTGGTGTTAGGATTATGAAGCACAGATCTATTTTGGATCAGCATCATTAAACCGAGCTCATAGAGCATTACTTGCTGTAATGAGCGATGCTGTCACCAATCGTTACACCCCTCCCGAGTATGTGGCTACAGGTAACTGGTATAACGTCTATGCCTTTGGAGTGATGATGCTGGATATGATAGCAGGTTCACAGTTTCTTCACAACTATCCGTGCTCTTCACCAGAGTCTAATGGAGTGGGCTAGACCTATTTTAGCCGATAATGCAAAACTACAAAGAATCAGGGATCGATGGTTGGAACAAGGTGACCCTCCAAAAGGAGCATGCAGAGCAGCTGATCTCATTCTAAGCTGTCTTGAACTCGACCTACCAAATTGACCTTCAATGAAAGAAGTTGTCACTAGCTTAGAAGTTATAATGTAAGACTTTCACCTTTGCTGATGCTATAAAAATAATATGCATATTTGAGCTTGTAACACTGTCTTATATTGTTGAAGTACTGAAAGATGCAATAAAATTCAAATTATTAATAGTCACTGAACGACTGAACGTAAATGGATACATCGAATACCAAAAACAATAGGGAGTCTATTTATATCAGCCATGCAACACGCAAAGTAACTTACAATGTTTGAAATACAACAACAATACCCAATCCCGTCTCAGCAAGGTATGAGGGAGGTGGAATGTAGACATATCATACACCTACTCTAAGGTAAACTCGAGAGTAGGGAGACTACTTCCATTACCAATGTTGACATAATACATAATAATAACTTATGCTTCATTGCTAGTTGTACCATACTACATTCTAATACATGTACTAATACAAGCTCCTAATTATTGACTTCGCTGTAACTAAAATTAACAGCATCAGTTTCAGCAACACCCTGCATTTCTCCCAAATTTAACTACTTCAACCGACAATGTCATCTCAACGGTACCAATAATGCATACAATACAACACAAGGAGGCATACAGTACCAGCCCGAAATTGCAAAAGAAGAAAGCCTTCATGATGACAGATGGTGGCGATCATAGTCATGGTGTGGCAGTTGCTTGTCAACAAGTTGTGCCACCTAGGTGGCAGACAAATATACCAATCTTGAAGATGTTCACATTATCTGAGTTACAGGCCGCCACTAAGAATTTTAGGCAAGAAATGTTCCTTGGGGAGGGTGGTTATGGGAAGGTTTTCAAAGGGTGGTTGGACGGTGTAACATTTGTCCCACGGAAGGCTGGTGAGGGGATTGCTGTGGCTATCAAGAAATCTAGTCCCAACAGGGCTCAAGGCCTCAATGAGTGGCAGGTTCGCTTATTTGTCCATCTATTGCTGTCTTTAGATTCTGCAAATTTTGTTAAGTTCATTCTCTTAAGTGGACATGTATCTTTGCTGTGTAATGACGAATGCCCCAAAAGGCATCTGTGAGTATTAAAGAAACCTTTACACTTGGGTTATTATACTTGTAACTTTTTTTGAACATGTACTACATTTTTAATTAGTCAATCATTTTCTCGTGAAATTAGTCCCCTTCAAAATATATCTGTAACAACTTGATTAATTGGTTTTGTATATGTATTCTTACTTATTAATTTGAGTCCAAACAGAGCACTCTGCTAGTCTTGATTCCGATATTGATGCTTTTTATTATCTCTATATGTAGACAAAGAAACAAAAAATGTTAAGTTTGTGTGTTTTCGTGACAGGCAGAAGTGAAATTCTTGGGAACATTTAACCATCCGAATATTATTAAACTTTTTGGATATTGTTGGGAAAATAAGAATTATCTTCTTGTTTACGAGTATATGCAAAAAGGAAGCTTAGATATGCTTCTCTTCGGAGGTAAGTATACAAATCTACACCAACATACACAAAAAAAAAAAGTTCTGTTTATTTCTTAAACAATATATTAATTTAAAAACTGGATGTTGCAGAAAGTGCAGAACCACTTCCATGGGAGACTAGGATTAAAATAGCTATGGGAGCAGCTCAAGGCCTTGCTTTCTTGCACACCACGGAAAATAATGTCATAGCCAGGGATGCAAAATCCTCAAACATTTTGTTGGACGAGGCAAGTTAGAAACTAATAAAATCTACTTTGAACATGCGTATAGGATTATGGTTGCAAATCCAATGTCATAATTCTAATGTTTGTTTTCCAGTAATGAAGTTTGATTTTTTTTTTTTTTTTCTTTTTTTCTTTTTTTTTCTTAAATAAAACAATATATTTAACTAAAATTAAATTCGAATAACAGTTAAAGCACAATTTGATTAACACAACCTAAACCAAAAATTAAGAAATGGAGTCAAACTATTAACCAACAGCCGAAAACAATAAAAAAAAAACCCCCCAAATCTCACTTTGGCAGCCACCAACATATAATTCGTTTCTTGTTTCTTTTCATAGCCGAAAACAAATCACAACCTTACTGTTATTTCCTTTTTGTTCCGGTTGGCTTCAAGATCTTTTAAAGGTCTTGGGTAGGTTGTTGTTCGTTTGTTTTTCTTTTTCTTTCAACGAACTAAAGAAATAATGAAATGATTCGGTTTTATTATTTTTTTAAAAAAAGTTTGAAAATTAAACGAAGTTATGCTCCGAAAAGGATCTATGATGGGTTGTTCTATAACTTGTGAATCTTTCAAATTCTGAAAACAACTTTTTAATCTGAGATCTAGTTTCTTTATTTTTATTTTCGAATCTTGTTTCACTTTAAATATNAAGTTCTGTTTATTTCTTAAACAATATATTAATTTAAAAACTGGATGTTGCAGAAAGTGCAGAACCACTTCCATGGGAGACTAGGATTAAAATAGCTATGGGAGCAGCTCAAGGCCTTGCTTTCTTGCACACCACGGAAAATAATGTCATAGCCAGGGATGCAAAATCCTCAAACATTTTGTTGGACGAGGCAAGTTAGAAACTAATAAAATCTACTTTGAACATGCGTATAGGATTATGGTTGCAAATGTCATAATTCTAATGTTTTGTTTTCAGTAATGAAGTTTGATTTTTTTTTTTTTTTTTTTCTTTTTTTCTTTTTCTCTCTAATGATATCATTCTTATGTTGATTTTTTCAGGATTTTAATGCGAAGCTCTCAGATTTTGGACTGGCAAAGTTTGCTCCAGTCAATGGAGAGTCTCATCTCTCAACAGACATAGCAGGCACCTATGGTTATATGGCTCCTGAATATGTGGCCACTGGTTAGTCCTCGTATCTACTAAGAGGTGTTTGGATTATTACATTCTACTTCTGATATCTTGGGTCGAATAATCAATTTTTGATGGTCAGTTTCATACAAGCTCTAACAAAACAAAACTGATTATTTCAAGAGACTTTTACTCCCATTTCACAAAAAAGCCTCTCTTTTTAAATTTTTATTTTCTATTTGGTCATTTTATCTACTAATTGCTGTAACAATCAAACATAGTTAATTTGGTTATTACAACTTTAAAGAGCAAAAGCTTATCCATACACACAAATAATCTCTCCATCCTCTTATGATACAACTAAGTATGATTGTTTAATATCACAGTGATACACACATCCTTCGATTACATAGTTAGCTTATCATTGTTATTACTATCTGGTTTAATAGATGCAACTTTAACTTAAACAAGTTAATTTATCTCACTGTCCATGGATCAACAACGATGCTGTTTTGCAATTACAGGTCGCTTATATTTCAAAAGTGATGTATATTCTTTTGGTGTGGTGATGCTAGAGATTATAACAGGGTTACGAGCATCTGAATACAGTCAAAATGGGGTGAAGCAAAACTTGGTTGAGTGGGCTAAACCGTTCTTAACCAATATTAAGAGATTACAAGTAATTATGGACCCAAGATTGAATCAAGATTACCCTTCAAAAGGTGCTAGTAAAACCGCTGCGCTTATCTTAAGTTGTCTTGAATCTAAACCCAAAAAGCGGCCTTCAATGGAGGAAGTTGTGTTGAGTTTGCAAGGTATCAATGCGATCAAAATGAAACAGAGCCAGTCAAAGTCAAAGGCTAACCCCAGGGAGTCAACGAGTAGATATAACCAACAAAGAGCTAGCAATTCCCATCATCAAAGCCACCACTGGTCACCTGTTCGTACAAAGCAAGGTAGAGGAGTTTGGTCCACCAGCCCTCGCCTATTGGGCTTAGAAATGTGCATCGGTCTAAAGCAAGACCAAGACCAAGAGGAAACGTGTAATGGACCAAACCCAGAAATGGAGAAATTAAAGTGAGGGAAAGAGCGTAGACAGCTGGTTGTGGTTTTGTGTTCTGGTTGGTCTTTGTATACTCATCGGGACGAGGTATAATAGTAATACAATGATTCAATGAGGTACCAAGTAGTGATAGTTATTTGTCCATGGTTATTGGATCTTAAGCCACTGAACATGAAAGAAAACAGTGTGTAAGAATACATTCTGTATACATGTAAATTCTCTTAAATGTATAAATAAAGAGTAAATTACATGGTTTGTCCCTGTGGTTTGGCCAAAATCCCTAATTGAGTCCCTATCTTTTCAATTGCGCCAATTGAGTCCTTATTCTGAAACTATGTAACACTGTTAGTCCTTATCGCTAATTGTCGTTATCTTCTCCGTTAGCTCCTAGTCCTCAAGTGGCAAAGTTAGTCCATTAAACAAACGATCATTTGCAACGTTAGTCCTTTTACTAACTGTCGTTTCTAATTAACTCAAACTTTGGTTCTCTTACACGTTTTCGCCCGTTTTCGTCCGTTTTTTAACGTTTTCCTCCGATTTTTTACGTTTTCGTCCGTTTTCTTACGTTTTCGTCCGTTTTTCTAAGCTTTCGTATCTTTTTTTACGTTTTCGTCCATTTTTTTACGTTTTCCTCTGATTTTTTTTCGTTTTCGTCCTTTTTTTACGTTTTCCTCCAATTTTTTACGTTTTCATCCGTTTTTTTAACATTTCGTCCGTTTTTTTATGTTTTCATCTGATTTTTTATGTTTTCCTCTGATTTTTTACGTTTTCGTACTTTTTTTACGTTTTCCTCTATTTTTAACCTTTTCGTCCATTTTTATCGTTACGTCCGATTTTTTACGTTTTCGTCCGTTTTTCTAAGCTTTCCTCCATTTTTCTAAGCTTCCATCTGTTTTTTTATGTTTTCGTCCATAAACGTAAAAACGGAGGAAAACGTAAAAAAAGAACGAAAACGTAAAAAACGAACGAAAACGTAAAAAATTGGAGAAAAACGTAAAAAACAGACGAATAAGTAAAAAACGAACGAAGACGTAAAAAAACAAATGAAAACATAAAACAAATCAGAGGAAAACATAAAAAAAAAATGGACGAAAACGTAAAAAATCGGTCGAAAACGTTAAAAATGGGATGAAAACGTAAAAACGGACCAAAACTTATAAAAATCGGAGGAAAACATAAAAAACGGACGAAAACGTAAAAAAATCAGAGAAAAAGGTAAAAAACAGATGAGAACGTAAAAAAACGGACGAGAACGTAAAAAATCGGACGAAACATAAAAAATAGGACGAAAACGTAAAAAATCGGACGAAAACGTAAAAAAAGTAAGAAAACGGGCGAAAACGTATAAAACATGTAAGAAAACCAAATTTTGAGTTAATTAGAAACGACCGTTAGTAAAAGGACTAACGTTGCAAATGATTTTTTGGTTAATGGACTAACTTTGCCACTTGAGGACTAGGAGCTAACGGAGAAGATAACGACAGTTAACGATAAGGACTAACTGTGTTACATAGTTTCAAAATAAGGACTCAATTGGCGCAATTGAAAAGATAAGGACTCAATTAGGGATTTTGGCCAAACCACAGGGACGAACCATGTAATTTACTCATAAATAAATGCAAAAAGCTTATTGTGAAAATTCTTAAAAATGAAAATGACCAAATGTTATATATATTTAGCTTCTAATTATGGAGTGCCAGTTGGAGCTCACTGCTTCAACATTTGGGTCAACTTCTGTCAATTCTTGTTTGCAACTTTGACTTAGTGTACTCTTTGAAGGCTCCATCTTTTTCATCATAATTAAGCTCAATTTATGTGGGGTCCATGGCTTCCGTGATGCTAACCTTTGAGTGCCGGCCAAAGCTGAATACTTTACTGGTCAATCAATTATTGTGGTTTCATATTTCCAATCCTTGACTTGGCTTGTTCTTGAAAAGCTATTCATGCTCTTTGGTGCTCAGTATACCATTACCGGCTGAACCAAAAAGAACCACACTGAAGAATCTACTATGACAACCATTGAAGGGAGTGGTGGCCATATAGCTGGCACATAAGTTAAAGATATTTCACATTTGACGAGTTAAGGGGTGCCACGCGTAATTTTCGACCATCAGCAATGCTTGGAGTATCTGATGGCGAGTCTGTCTATAAAGGGTGGGTGGATGGTTCATTGATATACTCCGTATCAGAAATCACTTAAGAAATGAAATACGGTTAACCAAACAGTCAGGTGAATCGAGATAGAAGGAAGAACAATTCACGAAAGCAGTTTGATATCAATTGTTTATAAGCTAAGTGTAGAACTCACTCCAAAAAGCTAGCTCAAAGGAGGAGGGGACACCTAGACATTATAAACCATCAACCAATCCCATACTTGGCCGATGTGGGATCGTAACATTCATCATACACACCATCAATATGTGGCGTTGGGATAGCTGTTGCCATCAAGATCTCAAGCACAGATAATGCTCAAAGTCTCAGAGAGTGGCAGGTTTGTTTCTCTTGTATACCATTAAATATCGCTTCTTATGACAGATCAGCTTAGAAGCTACCATAAAACTGCCACTGTGTTTTATTTACAAAGAATGACAGTGATCTATTGTGTGTTTGCATGTGGCAGGCAGAAGTGAATCGGGGAAAACTTAGACGTCCTAATCTCATTAATCTCTTGGGATATTGTTCAGAAGACAAAATGCTTTGCCTTGTTTATGAAAACATACCAAATAGAAACTTAGTAAACATTCTTAACTGTAAGCACTCCCAACTTCCATGATGAGTATATTGTTTATTACTACACAATCAATCAGAGATGTTTGTTAATCGACCAAAACCTTAAGGGTCTGTTTGTTTCATGGGTTTAGAATATAAGGAATGGAATGATTCCAATGTAAGATATTTGTTTAATGGGTTTAGCAATCAAAATCAGACTGGGAATATAACCCATAGGCTCGTACCCAATGAGGCAGCTAAGTTTAATGAATCCATACCCATAGTAATTCATAAATGTTAACCAAACAAACCCCTAGTTTTAAGTGTGTCACCTTTTCCTCTCCCAAACCGTTTAGTGGCCGACTATGATCCTTTTGTTGAAAGGATTTGCTCTGCAGACTTAAAACCTGAATCTGTAGAATGAAAATACCAATATAAGCCACTAGTATCCCTCAAAATTCTTTTCAAGGAATTGTCGCTAGTAACACATCTGGGTGAAAAAATAAACAGTTTCTCTAAGACAATACCTAATTTTAATCGCTTTATCTGGATGTTTGCAGGCCGGCTGCTTCCATGGGTTAGAGCAATGAAAATTGCCATCGGAACAGCCAAAGGCCTTGTATTCTTGCACAATTCAGAGAATGCACGCGTATATAGGACTTTCAATGCCTCAAATATTTTGTTAAATGAGGTACATACAACCCGAATAACCATTTATCACATGCACTTTCCTAAAGATAGAACCATTTTAAACATAACGTTTGAGTTTATTGATCTCGTTTTGTGATTTTGGTGTTAGGATTATGAAGCACAGCTCTATTTTGGATCAGCATCATTAAGCCGAGCTCATAGAGCATTACCTGCCGTAATGAGCGATGCTGTCACCAATCGTTACACCCCTCCCGAGTATGTGGCTACAGGTAACTGGTATATCAAGAGTGACATCTATGCCTTTGGAGTGATGATGCTGGATATGATAGCAGGTTCACAGTTTCTTCACGACTATCCGTGCTCTCTTCACCACAGTCTAATGGAGTGGGCTAGACCTATTTTAGCCGATAATGCAAAACTACAAAGAATCAGGGACCCATGGTTGGAACAAGGTGACCCTCCAAAAGGAGCATGCAGAGCAGCTGATCTCATTCTAAGCTGTCTTGAACTCGACCCACAAAATCGACCTTCAATGAAAGAAGTTGTCACTAGCTTAGAAGTTATAATGTAAGACATTCACCTTTGCTGATGCCATAAAAATAATATGCAGATCTGAGCTTGTAACACCGTCTTATATCGTTTAAGTACTGAAAGATGCAATAAAATTCAAACTATTAATAGTCACTGAACAACTGAACGTAAATGGATACGTCAAATACCAAAAACAATAGGGAGTCTATTTATATCAGCCATACAACACGCAAAGTAACTTGCAATGTTTGAAATACAACAACAACAATACCCGATCCTGTCTGAGCAAGGTATGAGGGAGGCGGAATGTAGACATATCATACCCCTACCCTAAGGTAAACTCAAGAGTAGGGAGACTGCTTCTATGACCAATGTTGACATAATACACAATAATAACTTATGCTTCATTGTTAGTTGTACCATACTACATTCTAATACATGTACTAATACAAGCTCCTAATTATTGACTTCGCTGTAACTAAAATTAACAGCATCAGTTTCAGCAACACCCTGCATTTCTCCCAAATTTAACTACTTCAACCGACAATGTCATCTCAACGGTACCAATAATGCATACAATACAACACAAGGAGACATACAGTACCAGGCCGAAATTGCAAAACGTACGATATCACTATTATACTATACAACCCCGAAAACCCCAATACCGAGACTCCATGTTCAAACCCCTGGAAAACGCGCATATGGACTCCATGCGCAAACCCCCCGAAACCCCGAGCTTTCATGCACCGGGCTCAACTGACCATGAATCTTGGTGCATCAGGGTCACCCTTCTTACAAGAGTGCGTTGCTACCTAAACTACTTCCAACACGAAGTTGTGGCTCACGAAGAGTTAGCCTAATGGTCCCACCCTTGAATGATCGATACACATCGATACACTCCTCTACATCAGCATCACAAGTTAGTAATACCCATTCGGAATCATCATCGAGGTATCTTAACTGATACCCACTGATATCATTCAAGCTAAACCTTTTTGCAGTTTCTTGAACTAATTCATTGAAACCCCAACCTTTTTGCATCCGAAAACGAATGTTTTCTTCGCCAAAAGTCACTTTTACCCTCCAAAGATGACCTTCTGGTTTAATACGCGGTTTCGGGGGAAGTTTTTGACATTTTGGAGGCTCGGTGAGGGATTTAGCTTCTTCATCTTGGTCTTGGTCTTGATCATTTGATGCACAAAACGTATGAATATCTGTATCACTCTTGGTTCTTTTATGAGTACCTTCACCGGTATCTTCACTCTTGGTTCTTTTATGAGCACCATCACCGGTATCTTCATCGCACAATGGGACCTGTTGGAGCCGACCAGAGAAAGAATGACCTGAACTCGAACTTGGACTGCCTGAAGTGGCACCATCAGTGTTCTTTAAGTCCAACGTTTCGATCTTTGTGGTGGAAAATGGGAGATTGGTCGGTTTTGACGGGTCAGGAGAAGCGAGTTTTGGAAAGTTTGAATAGAAAGATTCGATCTGAAATGAACCCGAACCGCCATGAACTGAGTCCATCACAAGTTGGATCTTTCTTAATGAGTGGCCTACTTTCTTGATCTTGCGAGATGGCCAACGTTGTATCCCATGTTGTCTGCATATCCGTTTCAAAGTTGTTGGGCAAACTGCGTTTACAAAAAAATGATTAAAGATTCAGTACATTGCACTATTATTAAAATTACAGAATTTTTTATAAGCACGTTTGGGATTGACTTAACCTGACCCCCATCCACAAGTATCCGTTACCCAACCCACATTAGACACACAATGGTTTCTTTGACATGATTGAAGATTCAAGAAACAAACTGACACTTTTGTTAGACTATATTACTTAAATTACTCATTATTATCACGAAAAGTTAAAATTTTGGACCCAAAATTACCCGTAGCCAACCCAAACCCCTGTGCCAGAATATGGTTAATATGCAACAAAAAACATGAACCTACCACCCATATTCTTGGCAGCATCTTTCAAGCTGCCAGCAAAATGTTGCCTTAGCATTTCTAAAGTGATAGTTTTCTCCAGCTTGGCACCAGCACGCCGTTTTTCCACACCTGAACCCGACCCTGAACCTGAGCCTGAACCAGGACCAGGACCATCAATTTCTTGAACTCTTGGCATGGTTTCTGTATCAGAACCAACAATCAACCCATCATTAACACCCTCCTGCAACTCCATCTCTGTAACGAACCTTAAGCTTCCACAAACCTTTTGTATAATAATCAACAAGGAATTAATAATCCCCTGTTGATCTTCAGTATTCTTGCAGTCAACAGGCAAAAAAAACTCCAACACAAAGTCAACCGTGGCAGCATAAGTAGTTCTGAGACGTATAGCCACAGCAGCGTGCAAATCAAAGATGCTTGCATGATGAGCAAGTGGGTAGTCGGTTTTTTTGTATAATGTCACGTCAGATGAGTAACACGGGCCCATTGTGGTGAATGTTTTGCCTACCACACCTTGATCTATAAAAAGGTGATGCTCGGAACAAGCTTCTTGGAAATCTTTGAATCGTGGGTCCGATACATAGGAAGCAGAATCAACTGTGGAGATGCAACGTATTAAGTTTTCGTTTGAGTGGCGACAGCCGCCTTTGTTGTCTTGTTGGATGCATGGGATCCATGTTTGTGCTAATGGTAGATTGTGTATTGTGCATGCGGATTTTAGAGCTTCACAGATTTCCGATAAAGCTGGATGATAGAAGCCGTTGTTTACCTGATCATAATCAGAAAACTTATAATATAATTTCTTATATTGTAATACAATTTCTTAAAATTTTGTTAGATTATTTTATGTTGAATTAAGGTTTCAGTTACCTTGATTTTCTGAGTGTTTGTATCTTCAGAACTCCTTAGGTCAAAAGCCTACAAGAATCAAAAGTTCTTTGTGATTAGAAACACTTTAAGCCTTTCAAACTGTTATAATAAATAAATAAAAAAAACATAAAAAATTAAAAAAAAAAAAAAAAAAAAAAAAAAAAAAAAAAAAAAAAAAAAAAAAAAAAAAAAAAAAAAAAAAAAAAAAAAAAAAAAAAAAAAGAAAGACACATACCTCAAGAGCCTTACAAACGCTTTGAATCTCTGAAGAATAGTTACTCTTTTGAGTAGTCATGATAACCTCAAAAACACCAATGCAACTTTCACTATCTTGATAAAAAACTGGAACCGCAACACTCCCACGAACACCCTGTGCTTGAGCGTGAGAAACTCTTGGGTACTCTTCAATCTTGAAAAGTCGAACATCAGGAGTCCACTCAGGAACTTTTTCCTTAAATACCCTTCCGGGCAACCCAACACTCTCTTTAGCATCCCCTTCTGCTGGAAAAATGTAAGTTTCTGATATATTTCTATAATTAGAAAGCTGGGGACAATTCAATTCAAGTGAGAAAAGCCGTTGACTTGTACTTAAATATTTCTTTCCTTTTATGGTTTGCGGTAACCATACTTGAATAAGTACGTTCTTGTCAACAGTGTAATGTTTTATGTTATCAATAGCATAAATCAATCTTTCCATCACAGAAATTGAAGGGCCAGAACTCGCTTGCGGTGCAATCCACCATCGCTTGCTTTGTTCTGCAAGATTTTCAGATTGGTTCGGTAAAGTAATCAGACTTTTGACATGGGATTTCGACGAATTTCCTTCGGGAGCTAACAAGTTGTCGTTAGGCTCCGGATTTTCAGTGTTGGAATCTAATTTGGGCCATTGAACTGAAGGGTCAAAAGGGGGGTTAGAAGCATTAGTATTATTGTTTAAGATTTCGGATCCATCAGTTGCTTGTAACCAACATCCATCTAATAAAAGCTCATCCATATAATCAAAATCCATAAGTGAATCGGATGGATTTTCAAAAGTGAACACATTTTCATCCATAGCTAATCTTTACTCAAACTCTTAAAAAAAAAATCTTTAAAATGCATAAGATTTGCTGTTCATACTCTTCAGCTCATATCTGTCAAAACATGTAAAAAATCAAAACCTTAGCACATCAAAAAGCATTACATAAACGATTCAACTTTTACTTATCTACTTGGTCAAACATGTAACATAGCCATCAAGAAATGTAAAACAGATTAACAAATGAAAGAACTTTAGTTAACACAACCCGACAAATGTTTTTATACTATGTCAAATTTGAGATAAAGTGGCAGGATAAAAACACTACACAAAATTAAATTTGTTTGTGAAGATGCGCTATTTTGACTCATCTAACTAGTCAAACATGTTGAACAATCATCACCAAATGAAAAAAGATCAAATAATATCTATAAAATCACAAAAACTTTTAGAAATCAAATTATTTTGTTAAAAAAATGCAATCCTTAAAGGGTATGCGTCCAATGTTGTGTGAAAAACTCGCCAATCAAATGGTTGTCGGTTCAAGTCCTGTTTGATATTTGTGGTATAAATATCGTGAGATAGTTAAAATTACCGTTTAAGGAAAAAAAAATTTCTAATAAGTCAAACATATGAAATAATCATCCAAAGATGCAAAAAAATAAAAATAAAATCAACAGTAAATAAAAACACCTCATTAAATTCCCATAACATTCCAAAATTAATACTGAAAACAGTAGCAAATCAGAATATTCTGCAAAGATTTGCTAGTTTGACTTTTTTTTAACTGGTTAAACATGTAACATAATCATCAACACAAGCATAAAGATCAAATAATGAAATAATACCACTTATGATTACTTCATATATCATCATAACACTACTTCAATAACCAAAATATTATATAAAGTTTCAATCTTTACTAATTTAATAAGTCAACATACCAACAAAAATAAACCAATCAATCAAGAAACAAGTAAAATATATGAATAAAAATTTCATTTTTATCAAGAAAATAATACTTAACATTGAAAAAAAATTCCACATTTTTTATGGGTATGAATTCATTCCTTAAATATCCAAAAAAACAAGACTAATCAACTTTGTTCAAACTTCATGAATATACAACATATAAATAATCTTAGTATTAATATTATACCTTGTAAAATCTTTATATCCAATGTTCTGAAACATATATTGTGCTCCTTAGCTTTGTGTCTTTGTTTTTGTTGTTGTTGTTGTTAGTTGAAGCCCCACCATAAACCCCCTCCTAGGAAGTGATCAAGATCCTTGAGTAAAGATGGAAAGATTCAGTTTTAATGATGTACTGTTCAATGATTCAAAAGAGAATACAAGTACAGAAGTAACTAATGGCTGATGTAAGATTGAATAAATAATGGTTGGTTTTGTTTTGTTTACTATTTCTTTAGTGTTGGTCTGTTTGTGATGTATGCACATTTTCAAACCACTTGCAGCAAATGTTTGTGTTTTGGTACTTGAGTTGACAACATTTGTGTTTTGGCCACTATGGTTTTGTTTGTTGCTACTTGGGCATTATGTGTTTTGGCCACTTGGTGAAAGTTATAAGAGAATATAATGAAAAATTGTTCTTTTTTTTCTATTATTATTTTTTTTGTAAGGGTCATTTTAACTATATCACAATGTTTACACCACAAATCTGTCTCGTATGTCGTACACTGGACTTGAACCCACAACCTTTTGGTTGGGGAACCTCTCACATAAATGGGTTACCATTAAGATACAAGTCCTTTGATGTATGATTTGTATATTTTGGCACAAACCATTCATGTCACAAACTATTTGCATGAATCACTCTTAAGAGGCCTAAAGACTAACGAAAACCATCTCCGAAAGGAATGACTTTCGTCATTTTATGAATTATGTCTGAAAAAATGGTATTCATTAGATTTTGGCCTTTTAGAGATGATTCATGCTAATAGTTATTGATATCGATGTTTTGTGCCGAAACAAACAAGGCGCAGGTCCGTTCTTCCGGCTTACTTTTTTTAGAATTATTACTAGGAGGAAATTTCAAGAACAAACATTTTGAAAAGGGTTTTACGAATACAAACATGGACATAGCAAGCAAAATTGTTTGCTCTCCATTCTCATTTGCTCGCTCTCTATCCCATTTGCATGCTTAAAACTAGATGTAGCAAGAAAAATTGCTCGCTCTCCACCCCATTTGCTCGCTCTCCATCCCATTTGCATGCTTAAAACTAGATGTAGCAAGTAAATTTGTTCGCTCTCCACCTCATTTGCTCGCTCTCCATTCCATTTGCATGCTTAAAACTAAATGTAGGAAGCAAAATTGTTTGCTCTCCATCCCATTTGCTCGCTCTCTATCCCATTTGCATGCTTAAAACTAGATGTTGCAAGTAAAATTCTTTGCTCTCCATTTGCTCGCTCTCCATCTCATTTGCACGCTTAAAACTAGATGTAGCAAACAAAATTGTTTGCTCTCCATCTCATTTGCTCTCCATCCCTTTTTCTTTTATTATTAAATAACCTTCTTTTGAACAAAGTGGCGAGCAAATGGTGGAGTAGCGAGCAAATGGTATTTACTTGCTATGTCAATTTTGATAATGTGAAAAAATAGTGTCGATTTGGGTTATTGAGTTTCGTAAGAGTAAATTTTGATAATTGATTTTTATTACTAGAATATGCTTAAATTGTACCCCCTTGCTAGATAGCAAGACGGAAACATATAAGGGTGCATTTGGTATCTCACTATTAGAATGAAACTATGACTATGAAAGTGATACATGATGTTTGTTTAAGATGAGGGGCCCACTATTATTGGAATGAATGATAGATTTATTATATACTTTATATACTACAAAAGAGTAAGGAATTGATCTATCATAGGTGAGGGGCCCACCACTACTATCAAACTCATAGCCATTGTGATTCATTACAGCATACCAAACGCACCCTAAATCTCATAGCTAACATTTTTTCCCATTTTAAATACTTATTCTAACTTTAAACAAACTTGATGACGTATAGTCTATATTCGGGTCACGAACCCGACTATTGGACGTCACTAGCATTTAAGCCCACCACGCGTGGGCTACTATGGCAATGGTTTGGGCTCACGGAGGCCCAAACTCAAAGTTATTTATAGTTTGGATATTGGATATCTCTTATTTATGGGATATATATCAAATATCCGATATAGGAGGACACGCCGAAGAGTGAGGAACACGAAACCGATAAGGTTTCGTATGTATATATATAGGGCATCTCGGCTCTCATTCAAGGTACGATATCACAACACTAACTCTTCTACAAACCCTAAAACCGATTACTTACTCTCACGCCGGAGGATAATCGTGGGAAACAATCCAACGATAAGCCTAACGGTGTCTTTTTGTTTTCTTAGTACGCAGGTTTCAAATATTACAACCGAATTGGTACTCAAGACAAGGAACGCCCAACTTTTGTATCAACAAGTGGCGCCATCCGTAGGACCCTACACTAAGAATTCTACTAACTTCTAGAATGACAAATTCCGGAAACTTAAGCCAGCGGACTCCGCAAGCAAAGAAACCCCATGGCAACTTACATGGGAAAAAGCAGCCAAGTGAGGTAGCACCTAAACAGGCCACTGGAATAACCANGAATACAAGTACAGAAGTAACTAATGGCTGATGTAAGATTGAATAAATAATGGTTGGTTTTGTTTTGTTTACTATTTCTTTAGTGTTGGTCTGTTTGTGATGTATGCACATTTTCAAACCACTTGCGGCAAATGTTTGTGTTTTGGTACCTGAGTTGACAAGCTTTGTGTTTTGGCCACTATGGTTTTGTTTGTTGCTATTTGGGCATCATTTGTGTTGGCCACTTGGTGAAAGTTAATAGAGAATATAATGAAAAAATTGTCCCTTTTTTTTTTTTTTTTTTCTATTATTATTATTTTTTTGTAACGGTTATTTTAACTATCTCACAATGTTTACGTCACAAATCTATCTCGCATGTTCTAATTGAACCCACAACCATTTGGTTGGGGAACATCTCACATACATGGGGTACTATTAAGATACGACCCTTTGATGTATGGTTTGTATATTTTGGCACAAACCATTCATGTCACAAACTACTAGCATGAATCACTCTTAAGAGGCTAAAAGACTAACGAAAACCATCTGAAAGGAATGATTTGTTAGTCGTATATGTTTATGGTTAAGTGTTTGAGTCCATGTAATATTTGTATGGGCTAAGGCCCGAGTCTAGAACATTCTTGTATGGGTATTTATATACCTCGTTTCATGATTAATGGAGGCAACGATTCACACAAACCTACATGGTATCACAGCCTATAACGATCCTTCATTAAACCCTAAATACTTTTTCTTTTATTTTTCCAGTTTCTTCCGGTCGATTGTTAGCTTCCGTTTGATAAGCTAGTCGACAGTTGGTTCTTGTTTTAGTTGATCGTTGGTTGTTGTTTGATAACCAGTCAACTGTTGTTACTTTCTTCTTGTTGATTGTTAGTTCTTGTTTGATAACTAGTCGACACAAGTTGCTGTTTTTTGGTTGATATTCCTGCTTCAACGATACTTTTACTAACCCTAGCTATCCTACTTTTGAAGTCACTGTTCACGTTACTGTTCCTCCACCAAAACCCTAATCCTACTTTTTACTTTACTGTTGCATTCATCACATACATAACAAACCCTATACACTAATTCTCAAGTTACTGTTACATTCATCACATCACTATGACCGTCACCAATCCCCCATCACCTGTGATTCTTCTATCCGACAAGCTCATGATGATCAATAACATTCCCACCCTTGTTCCGGTCAAGTTGGATGTTGAGGAGATGAACTACTCCTCGTGGACTTATTTTCTGAAGCATATTTGCAAAGGGTACTCCATCTTGGATCATCTTTTGGGCAAGTCTCCGGACGATGCAACATCAAGTACTCCACCATCCCCTCCCGATGCCGAATGGTTAAAGATTGACACCATTGTTCTTTCTTGGATCTTCTTGAGTCCATGTAATATTTGTATGGGCTAAGGCCCGAGTCTAGAACATTCTTGTATGGGTATTTATATACCTCGTTTCATGATTAATGGAGGCAACGATTCACACAAACCTACATGATTTTCGTCATTTTATGAATTGTGCCTGGAAAAATGGCATTCGTTAGATTTTGACCTTTTAGAGATGATTCATGCTAATAGTTTTTAATATCGATGTTTTGTGCCGAAACAAACAAGCCGCGGGGCCATTCTTCCAGCTTACTCTTTTTAGAATTATTATTAGGAGGAAATTTTAAGAACAAACATTTTCACCCCTTTTTTCATTACTAATTGAATATCCTTCACTATTTGACTAAAAATGGAGCGAAAGAAAAGGGTTTTACGAATTTCGACTATTGATTTTCGGGTTACAAAAATGGACATAGCAAGCAAAATTGTTTGCTCTTCATTCTCACTTGCTCGCTCTCTATCCCATTTGCATGCTTAAAACTAGATGTAGCAAGCAAAATTATTTGCTCTCCACCCAGTTTGCTCACTCTCCATCCCATTTGCATACTTAAAACTAGATGTAGCAAGGAAAATTGTTTGCTCTCAATCCATTTGCTCGCTCTCTATCCCATTTGCATGCTTAAAACTAGATGTAGCAAGCAAAATTGATAGCTCTCCATCCCCTCTCCATCCCCATTTGCTCGCTGTTCATCCAATTTGCATGCTTAAAACTGTATGTTGTAAGCAAAATTGTTTGCTCTCCATCCCATTTGCTCTTCATCCCTTTTTCTTTTATTATTAAATGACATTCTTTTGAACAAAGTGGCGAGCAAATGGTGGAATAGCGAGCAAATGGTGGTGGTGGGCAAATGTATTTACTTGCTATGTCGATTTTGATAATGTGAAAAAATAGTGTCGATTTTGGTTATTGAGTTTGGTAAGAGTAAATTTTGGTAATTGATTTTTATTACCAGAATATGCTTGAATTGTACCCTCTTGCTAGATGGTAAGAGGGAAACATATATAAATCTTGTTAGCTGACATTTTTCCCATTTTAAGTACTTATTCTAACTTTAAACAAACTAAAATGCTTAGTTGATGGTGAACGTACCTATCTTAGGCTACTAACTCCAAGCAGTGACGGAGTTGGCAAGAGACTATATACTCCTAATAACCAACAGAGTCGGGGTGGTAAACAAGATAGATACTGTTGTTTGGCAAGATGATATGTGTGCAGTAAGACACAAAAAAATAAAGATAACATGGTGAGAGAAGGAGGGTGATATGATTACGCTCGGACTGGTTTTAAGGTATTAAGCTCGGTCTATGAACCACCATTATTCATGTGACGGTTTTTTATCTTACGAAGATACTATCTTTATATGTGTGTGTTTGCATCATAAGAGATCTTTGGGTTAGCATTACTGTTGTGGTCAATTCTTTATGTTTGAAATGCAGGACGTCGACATACGGGTTGTGTATTCATACCTTCAAACATGCCCACAGTCGTGTAAATGGTCACATCCATTCATTGCTAAACTTTGACGTTGAAATTCAACTTGTTCTTATAAAAAAAATATAAGTTTGAGAAGACAAAATTACACCGTAAGAATTGCTAAGATCTTACTTGCTAACACTTGCAATTTTTGTTTAACTTTTGGATGGAGAAAAAATTTTATGGATTATGTTTTGGTGGTCAGACCATACAGAAATTACCGATAAAGAAAAGTTCAATATAGATTAAACAAAACTCGCTTTTTTTTATTTTTTTATTTATTTATTTATTTTTTTTTTTTAAGTTAAACATACCACAAACCGTTTATCATCACACGAAACAAATCATATCATAGCAATGAGAATTAAATTATATTTGTATAGAATGACACTTCTATATACTTTCGACAAACTTTCTTTTTCGGTTTTTTTTTTTTTTTTTTTTTTTAAATTTACACTCAGAAAAATCATATGTGATCTATAAAACAAAAGTTATTTTAAAAATCACATGTGATTTGTAAAAATCACGCATGATTTTTAAAAGAACAAAACACATGATTTTTTAAGGCGTAAATATCAGCAAAAAATAAAACTAAAAAAAGCTCATTGAAAGTATATCGAAGTGCCCGTCTACTGAAAGATAAAAAAATTCTTGTCGCGAGGGTATATTTTTTGTCGCTTAACGATTTACCGTTTGCAAGATATTTTATTTTTAAGAAAAAGATTAAAAACGAGTTTTTTATTTTTTATTATTATCAGCAAAAAATAAAACTAAAAAAAGCTCATTGAAAGGCTAAGATTTGTTCATTGGATCTTTCAGAGAATTTTTTAGCTATGTTGATCTCATCTCATTACCGATAATGGTAGACGATGAGAGAAAATTCAAGTTGAATATAGGTCATAAGTTTTTTAAAGATCCAATAAACAAATACTACTCATTCATTTTTTTATCAAATTAAACAAAACTCACTTTTATATTTCTTTTTAAAATTAGAGTAAACTACATAAATGGTCCTTGTACTTTGTCAAATATTATGGATTCAGTCCTTTTTTTTGTACCGGATCTAGGCACTGTGGTTTCGACCCGTTCAGACCCAGCCCATTTTAGCCAATTTTGTTAATTTTGGCTGTTAAGTCAAATTAAATGGTTAGAATACCCTCACATTTTATATTTATTTATTTTTTTATTTATTATTATAACTCTTTTTTTCCTTTTACCACGCTCATTAGAATAACAAAAACCCATTTATTCTTCATTCATCATCTTCTCCGAGAAACACACACCAATCCATCTTTTTCAACTTATATAATTTACCTCATCTAGTCTATTTTAAAGGCTTAGGTTATACATAACCCCCCCCCCCCAATGGATAATTTAATTTTTATAATTTAGTTTTTATTATAAAACTACAGAACTAAAAGTACGAAACAAAAATAAAGCTTGATAAGTCAAAAATATTAAAAAACATAAAACACAAAACATAAAATGGTAAAAACTGTGTTTTCCTGTTCACATAATGCTAAAATTAGCTTAAGGAGTGCCACAAACATATAGGAGTATGATGCAAGATTTGCAAGACATAGCAAAAGGTTTTACAATCCTCCAGGCAATGTACCTGATCGTTGTAGTGTAGTATAGGTAAGTCCGGGGGATTGATCGTTCTCTAAAGGAATAGTATCGTTAGGTCAAGATGTATGACGAATTAGGTCTAGAGATGAGGGATGATTCTTTCTGTATTTTTATAATTTTTTGAAAGCAAATTAAAGATCTTGATTTTGAAAGAGTGGCGGAATTACTTGCTATCCAACTAACCCAAAAACTATTAATTAAACTAATATGCAAGAAAAGTAAATTAGGGTTCTACAAGAGAAGTGAAGGGCGTATCTACCTATGATGTATTACTCCTTGCTAGCTATCCAATTCTACCTACTGAATGTCACATGAATCCTTGTTTTAATTGAAGCGTTGTATTCCTTAATACCAGTTGTGAGGCCGTTTTAAATTCCCCAACTCTATGAATATCAATTTTTCCTACAACCTTACGTTAAGTAAGCTATCATAGGATCATTAACATCAAATCATGCATTAAATACAAAGAGAAAAACCTATATTGCACATATGGTTATGTTTTCTAAGACGTTCAAGCTAGTTACACAATGGAAGTCAGTCAGTTTTCTTAATCTAACGTGAGGCAATCAATTAAACAAGATACAGCAGGAAGCAAGAATTATAAACTAAATCAATTAGACTCATTGAGTTTGTTGCGAAAACAATAAGATCTAATTAATTATAACAAGTTTCATGCAATCATAGGTAAACACTATGTGAATTAGCAAAGTATAATCAATGAAGTGCAAGCAACAATAATGATAATTGAAGACATAACATAAGATTGAATCAATAAATACAAACTATTACAAGATATTTATGGAGTGATTAAGACCCTCTAAGTTGCTGGAAAAACACCTACCTAAACCCTAGAATCGGACTTAAGGTTTAGGGCTTATAAAAAGTGAAGTTATGATATTATATTTATAGGCAATTATTCTGTCGGTTGGTCGCGACCCCTTCAGGCCGAACAAGTGACGGGGTCAGGAACAAATCTTGAAGGGGTCAGAGTAGGGGGTCGCTTGTAAATCTGGAGTTTTCACAATCTTTGACCTTCAAGTGACGGCGTCACTTTACAAGTGTGACACCGTCATCCCGCCGCCTTTAGGGTTTCATCCTTGATAAATCACCGTTCTAACGGCGTCAGAAGTGATATGAGGCCGTCACATGTAAATCTTTCTGAGGCGTCTCTTGTTGGCTTAACACCTGACGTCTTCCTTCATTTTACACCTGACGCCGTCAGGTGTAAATACTCAAATTGTTTCTGAAGCGACGTATGTTAATTCTTCTAGCTCCAAAATAACAAGTGACGGCGTCACAAGGCAAGGCGTGATGCCGTCAGGTATACTTTTCTGACAGGTTTTTCTTGACTTTGTTGTTTTCTTCACCTTATCGTCCAAATATGTCCAAAAAGAGCCGTATTCCAGAATTCTCGTCCCAAGTACCTAAAATACAAAAAGAAACTATTTGAGGCAATATTTGATCATATAATCACGATTTTAGGCTTAAATGACCCCTTAAGAAGGTATCAAATAAATCCTTATCAGAGTACCCTTAACAACACCATTTTTAAATCAAAACTCAAACCCATCATAAACACCAAATAACTAGAACCATCATACTCAAAATATTAAAAATCACAAAAACTCAAGAACACCAAATTCGAACATTATCACCGAAAAAGAAAAATGTATTTTGCGTATAAGCACAAAAAACGAACACCTAATTCAAAACCCAGATTCAAATCTTGTTATTTAACCATTTTCTTCTTTTTCAGTCCCATAGATAAACCAATCAAACTTAAAAAAAACCGATTCTAACCAGTAAAGTAAAGGCTTTTCGGCGGCTATTATTGACAGAAGTCGAGGGGTTTAAATCGGCCATAATTAGGTGTAGATTTTCATATTGGTATGGATGGATGGTTGGAAGTGTATAGATCTGAGATAATGTTGTTGATGGATGTGGAGGTAGTTGTTACACCAGATTTATGGTACGGATGTTGGCTAGCCGACAATTGGCTGAAAATCATAACCCCATATGTGGGGGTCGGCGGATGAGGATTCTGCCGAAAGATGGGTGGTTCGCTTTTGTGGTTGGTGGCAGATGGGTTGTTGTTGGTTAGAGATTGAAAGATAAGTGGTTATGTGTGTGCAGTGAGAGGAAAAAAAAAGAGATGTGTTTATGAGTAATAGGATGAGTGATGTGTCTTGTGTATTATTGTGTTGTGTTTGTGAGTGGTAGGCGACAGTGGTGGCGGTGGCATGTGGCGGCTTTCTGGAGATGTGTTTGGTTATGAGAATAATTTAAGATGGCGGTTGGGAATTGTATATGTGTTTTTGTTTGACCGAGCAAAACAAATGGGAGCTAGACTACATACTACTCCCTCCGTCCCATATTAAATGTCCAGGTTTGACTTTTCAAGTCTTTCTTTATTAACTTTGACCTTAAATATTTTTGCTTGTGTTATAAACTATTTGATAAAAATTATACGCAATGAAAATATATTTAAAACTTAATCAATTCATATATTTTGTATCAAATATTATATTACACAAACAAAAATATTTAAGGTAAAAGTTGAGAAAAAAAGACCAAAAGTCAAACAGGACATTTAATATGGGACGGAGGGAGTACTTAACAAAATGCGTAGAAAGACAAAAGTGTCCTTCTATTAAACGGTCAAACCAAGTCAAACTAACGAAATTAGGCAAATGGAATAGATCTGTAATTGTTCGAAACCACAGGGACTCTACCCGAGATGAAACAGAAAATGGATTGAATCCGTAATACCCGGTGATAAGGATTTATTTGATACGTTTTTAGGGGGCCATTTAAGCCCTAAGTCGTGATTTTATGATCAACTATTGCCACAAATCGTTCCTTTTCTCATTTTAGGTACTTGGGACGTGATTTCTGGAATATGAAGCATTTTGGAGCTTTTCGGACGTTTTTATGCTCAAGAATGAAGAAAACAAGAAAGTCAAGAAAAGTCAAGTTTTTACACTTGACGGCGTCACGCTTTTGAGCTAACGCCGTCACCTTATGATGTGAAGAGATNGGAGCTAGACTACATACTACTCCCTCCGTCCCATATTAAATGTCCAGGTTTGACTTTTCAAGTCTTTCTTTATTAACTTTGACCTTAAATATTTTTGCTTGTGTTATAAACTATTTGATAAAAATTATACGCAATGAAAATATATTTAAAACTTAATCAATTCATATATTTTGTATCAAATATTATATTACACAAACAAAAATATTTAAGGTAAAAGTTGAGAAAAAAAGACCAAAAGTCAAACAGGACATTTAATATGGGACGGAGGGAGTACTTAACAAAATGCGTAGAAAGACAAAAGTGTCCTTCTATTAAACGGTCAAACCAAGTCAAACTAACGAAATTAGGCAAATGGAATAGATCTGTAATTGTTCGAAACCACAGGGACTCTACCCGAGATGAAACAGAAAATGGATTGAATCCGTAATACCCGGTGATAAGGATTTATTTGATACGTTTTTAGGGGGCCATTTAAGCCCTAAGTCGTGATTTTATGATCAACTATTGCCACAAATCGTTCCTTTTCTCATTTTAGGTACTTGGGACGTGATTTCTGGAATATGAAGCATTTTGGAGCTTTTCGGACGTTTTTATGCTCAAGAATGAAGAAAACAAGAAAGTCAAGAAAAGTCAAGTTTTTACACTTGACGGCGTCACGCTTTTGAGCTAACGCCGTCACCTTATGATGTGAAGAGATGGATTTTTACACGTGACGCCCCAGAAAAAACTGTCAAGTTAATACCTGACGCCGTCAGGCACAAAAGGAGCGAGGCCGTCTGGCTTTGCAACTACACGAGACGGCCCAGTGGAGTTTATACGTGACGACGTCAGAGATCTCTTGGGCGATACGAAACCCTAAAACACGGCGTTCTGACGGCGTCAGAAGCTATAACCTGACGCCGTCAGAGTTGTAAATCTATATATATTTTAGGATTTTTTATTCATTTTGTGGTGGAACTTTGTGTACAAACCCTAGTCCGACTTTTGTAGTAAATTTAGGGTTTCAAACCCTTTTTTCTTCCATGTTCAATTAAAGATAAGTTCTTCCTTTAATCATTTAATATGTCTATGTGTTGTTTGATTAATTGTTTTTCTTTTCTTTACATTAACATGCTAGCTTAGGTTTATTTGTGTTTGCTTAGATCTAACGAAACCTAGTTATTGTTTGTTGGTTTGTTGTTATTGTTTGGTTGATTGACTCGCGTTAGGCTTGAGAAAACTAGCTAAATCTCCTATACGGTAACTAGCTTGAACGTCTTAAGAAACGTAATCGGATGTGTACTACGGTTTATTGATTATATTTAATGCATGAGCGACTATTAAGGAGGCTATGATAGGATACTAAACGTGTCGTCATAAGAAGAGATAGAAACTCATAGGGTTGGGGAAGGTCGTACACACCCCCACGAATGGTATTAAGGAATACAATCCTTCAACTAAACAATTGTCATTCAACAAACCAATAAAAGATAACTATGAGTAGTGAAGTCTAAGTAAACACATTTGTTTTACATAAGGAGTTCACCAACAATTTATTTTCTTGTCATTTATTTTATTTTATTTTATTAGTAGTTTTTGGGTTAGTTGACTAGCAACTAATTCCGCACACTCTTCCAATACCCGAGATTTTACTTGCTTTCAATTAAATATAAAAAGACCAAAAAGAATCATCCCTCTCCTTTAGACCTAGTTGACCTACACTTCAATCCTAACGACACTATTCCCCTAGAGAACGATCAATCCCCCGGTACTTGCCACTCACTATACTACATCGGTCAGGTACACTGCCTGAAGGATTGCAAGCTTCTCAAGATCCCTTGAGAGGTAAAACCTTTTGTGATGCGCAATCCTCGCATCACCCGGTAAACCCCAGGGACCATTTAAGTAGTTTACTCTTAAAATTAAATATCTCACAAACCGTTAATCATTATGCAAAACGAATCATACCATCGTGTCGAGAAGTAAATCATATTTCTATAGAGGGACACTTTTATATACATTCGTCGAACTTTTTTATTGAGATTTTTTTGTAAGTGCTAAAACTTACACCATGAAGAAACAAATGTGATTTGTAAAATCAAAGTTTATTTGTTATTTTAAAAATCACATGTAATTTATGAAAATCACACGTGACTTGTGAAATCACACGTTATTTTTAAAAGAACAAATCACATGTGATTTTTCAGGACGTAAATTTCAGCCAAATAATAATAATAATAATAATAATAATAATAATAATAATAATAATAATAATAATAATAATAATAATAATAATAATAATAATAATAATAAAAAGCTCAAGAAAAATATTCGTCGAAAGTATATCGAAGTGCGCATATACTGAAAGATTAAATGATGGTGTACTTTTTGTCGCTCAACGATTTACCGTTTGAAATATATTTTATTTTTAACAAAAATGTTAAAGATGGGGGTTTTTGTTTTGATGGAAAAATGAATAGCTATAATTTGTTCATTAGACTTTTAGAGAATTTGTAATCTATGTTGATCCCATCTTTATGGGGTGAAATACCACCACACACACACACCCCACCTAAAAAAGTCTAGAAAGGTCCTCTCAACATCACACGTATCCCTTCTTTTCCATACCATTTTCCCTCCAACCTTTGATCCACCATGTATGATAAACATCAAGATATGATGAACATTCAAACCATAATTGATGAACATTCATGCTATAATTTACTAATAAATATTCAGTCCATGATTAATGAACCTTTGATATTTGATGAACTTATGAGCAACATATTGATGAATATTTGTATTGATGAACTTAGATTGATAAAGATAAAAAAAAATAATAATAAAAATAAAAATAAAAACTTATAAACTTGTTGTATCGATAAACACAGATTGATAAAAACTAACAAAGAGCCTTTTGATGAACATTACTTGATGAACCTAACAAATAGGTCGAGTTACTTAAGACAACAACTCACAAAAATTCAAAATCACAACACTCACATCCACAAACAACACCTTCAAACTCGGTTTCTTCACAACCAAAAACTCCAAATCCTATTTAGCCATATGATAATTCTTTGATGAACTTGAAACCTACTTTTCTTTGACGAACATTATGCGATTAATACTTACCTTGATAAAAATTAGAGTTAATTACATAAGTCAACCTTGTTGTTGTCCATTTTGCATGGACCGGTCCTTTGACTAAACGGGGGTTAGCTTTTTTCGTTAAGTCCATAGGGACCAAACAGTGGTTAGTAACCAAACTGGCGCAAGTAACCAGGGACGATTTATGTAATTAACTCTTAATTTTTATTTTATTTTATTTATTTATATTTACTTTAATTAATTTTTTTTCTTTTCATTATTTTTATGTTTTTGGTTTCTTTTACTTGTTTTCGGTTCTTCTACTTGTTTTTCGGTTTCGGTTTCAGTCTCTTTTTTTATTTTTATTCTTATTTGTATTTCATTTTAGTTTCTTTTTTTTAGTTTTATTTTTTTTCGAGTTTCTTTTTTTTTTTGTTTTGGTTTCTTTTTATTTTATTTATTTATTTTCGGTTTCTTTTTGTTTATTTTTTTTCGGTTTTGGTTTCTTTTATTTTTATTTATTTATTTTTAGTTTCTTTTTATTTATGTGTTTTTTTTTATGTTTCTTTTTATTTATTTGTTTTTCTGTTTCGGTTTCCATTTACTTTTATTTTATTTATTTATTTTCGCTTTCTTTTTATTTATTTGTTTTTCGATTTCGATTTTTTTGTTTTTTTATTAAATCAGTTGGTGTCAATATCTTTTTATGCTTTTGTTAGACTTTGATTTACCAATAAATAAATAGTTAGTTATAAACCGTCATAGAAACCCAATTTATCTCTATTTTCTTCAAACAATAGACAACCCAAATTCAAACACCTTCTCACCCCATCTTCATCGTCTTCAACCTCATCTTCTTCAAAAATGTTGTCAACTGTTAAATGGTGCATGGACCCTGAATATGCGAGAGCTAATCTCGAAAGGAATGCATGGTTGTCTGACGATTCATGGGAGTACATATGGGACGGGCGTTCACAGTTCTTCAAAAGATATGTTGATACAACTAGGTGTTACTTGGAGATTCAAGAAGTTGTAGCTTTTACTTTTGACATTTTCTATTAAGTAGTTGACTGAATCTAATGATAAAGAAAAACAACATTCATGATATGTATTAATGTGATTAGCTTTTTTTAAAGCTTTTACATTAAGAAAAAAAAATAAAAAAAAAATAATAAAAACCGGATTCAAGTAGCTTATAAAAAAAATCGATTATAAAAGTTAAAATATATTAAATATATTTTTGTCAAACAAAACTAATAAAAAGAAAAAAGCTCAAGCTCACAAAACTCTTACAAGCTCTTCCCGAACAACAACAACAACAACAACCAACACAACAACAATAACATACATAATCCCGCCGGAGCGGGGTATCGGGGAGGTGAAATGTACATAGATCATATCCCTACCCTAGGATGAAGCCGATAGTAGGGAGACTGCTCCAGAAAGACTCCCGACAAGTGAATGTGTGCGGATAAATTGCTTAAATATATGTGAATGTAGCATTGTTTGAAGTGACATGGATAGATAAACTATGTAATTATAAGACCGCATAATAAGCATACAAAGCTAGGGAAAGAACATCATCACAAGATTTTAGAAAGAAAGAGGCATAAAAGCACACATAATATGATCATAGATGTGACAACCGGTAATTTTTAGACTTATTTTTATATATAATTATACTTATTATTGATTTTCTTTCATTCACGAACTTTTCTGGACATGAAAACGGGAGGTTATCTCGTAAAATGTGAAACTACACATAACACGTACTGGCACAACCGTAAACTCATTAAACAGTTTGATTTGATTATTATATTAATTACGAGAAATTAGTCGTGTGAATACTCGTTTTCTTTGGAAAAATTATTCTGAACGCAATGGCGTAATTTTCGTTACTTGAATCAAATGTTTGCTAGCCTAAACGAGTCCCGAACACGATCAACAGAAAAATTACACAAATGGTCCCTGTGAATAAGTTACTCCACCGCCCTTTGTACTTTGGAAAGTTACAATTTCTACCATGTGGTTCTTCTCTCTCTATAACATTCAAGCGCCGCCGCTGTTTTCCGGCCAACTTCCGGCTACGCCACCCTTTGCCGCCGTTCAAGGAGGGTCAAAGGATTCGTTTGGTACAGGTTAGTGCGAGGTTCGCAATAAGTTTTCTAGAGTTTTGTCTTGAATCGAGATTCATGAGTCGCAACCACCACAGCCGCCGCCATCATTACCACCACTATCGCACCACCTCTCATTCTATTTTCTTTTTGGTATGTCGACCATACACCTCATTTCTTTGTTACTTTTTTATTTGAATCCGGATATAAAGTATATAAAATCATTTTCGTGTGTTTAAAATTGGTATAAAAACATTTTGGTAATGACTCGTGTGGTGAACGTGATCTAAGGGGGTGTTTGTTTCGATTTATATCGGGTCGGGTCAACATTTCTTTATAATTACAAAAATACTTTTGTAAAAATATTTTGTCACATATTTTTATTTTGATAAAACCCGACAAGAAACTAATACTTTTAATTCAAAACCTATTTTTATTTTGATAAAACCTAACAAGAAACTAAACCTATAATTTTCTTAACTTGTAAATTTATCATTTGATATATTAATTCAAGTCTCCTTAAATAAACTTTTCTAAACTTAAATTACTTTTCCAAAATCCAAAATGACTTTTCCAAAACAAAATTGACTTTTCCAAACTATTTGGGATTACGGGTAAAAACCGAAACTTATCATTGACTCATTTTTTTCTTATTCTTTTACTTGTTTTCCTGTTATTCTTTTCACGTTGTTTAATTCTTTACTTTCCTATATGCACATCGTGTATACTATACTTTGGCGTGAGTTATATTTTGAGTCTATGTTTTCTTACCACCACACGAAATGTTAATACTGAATTTTCTTACAATGATACTAAATTTTCTTACGAGGTTGATAATGGGCTTTTTACAAACATTGATATGAGTATTCCATGAAAACTAAAATACTTTACCTTTTGAAATCTTATACTATTTTTACGGGACATATTCTAAAATAAATGATATAATCATTAGGTTGTGCCGAGTCTGTACCGTTCTGCCTGTTTACTACTTGATATTATGATACTTAGATTCGTTATTTGCTAAAGTGAGTTTATAGCCCCTCTTTTAATCTTATTACTTGTTTTATTAAATCTTGGGGTGAAAAACATGCAAAATCCTTTTTCTTGTTGGACTGGAATTTATACTTATGCTTTTCTTAAAACTATTACGTGGACTAGACTAAGATACTATATCCTACTATTTTCCCACTCATGAACCATCAATTCATGCGGGAAGCGCGAATGCTATAGATATATCTACCAGGGGTGACTACCCCGTCCAGGGTTGGTAGCGCCAACCGGTCAGACGTATATCATGTCGGACTTTCGAGCGTTCGGGATAAACACTTGCCGAGGGCTTTATTGTTGGACTTGGTGCTTATGCACATTATACTGGGTCGAGTTTCGGTTGCATGAACTTAGCTAGCGTAATAGACACTAGTACAGAAATGACCTTTCGTCACACATGCTTGATTTTGAACTGTCACACGGTAACATATTTACGTGACTAAATGTACCATAATAAAATAAACAGCCACACTTGATCCGACTTGTGTGACCATTTCGGAATTCTATTGTCACACATTTGAATATTTATGTGACTAGAGGTAACTGGAAAAAAAATTTGGATTATTTAGTCACTTATAATTTGGGACGTGTGACAGATACAAATAAGTTTGAAACATTAGTCACACTATATATATACATATGTGACAAATATATGTCACACAATTGAACAGTGTGACCAAAATAGATATATGGTCACATGAAGTAATTGTGTATGTGGCTAAATTATATAGTCAAGTTTGTCACACATTATTTAAACGTGACTGCTATTCTTTGCTGAATATTTAGCCACATATGATTTTGAAATGTGTGACAACTGAAAAGTAAGTTTGAAGCGTTAGTCACGATATGCATTTAAAAGTGACAAATATATGTCACACACTTGAAGAGTGTGACCAAATGTCATATATGGTCACACTAAACCATAGACATATATGATTAAGTGTAACCAAAATTCGATACATATGGTCACGTAAGTTAATATGCGTGTCTAAAGTCTAGTGTGTGTTTGCTTGCCACAACCTAATGTGTATAGTCACATTTAATTGTAGCACGATCATGTGACTATAGGCTTTACAATAGTCACACCATATCACAAATGTGTATTTAAATTATGTTTATTGCCACATTATAAGAGTATTATATGTGACCAATACATTCAAAATAGTAACATTGTGAAATATTTATGTAACTATTATTTATAGCAAAATGTGAACTCAGTTATCATTAACCTTGATTATAGTCACATTGAGTGTTTGTGTGACTAAATTCAAGATGTTATATATGGTCACATGAAGTATTTATTTAGGTGTCTAAATCATAGAGTTATATTTTGTGACACATTATTTAAGTGTAGTCACAATTCGATACATATGGTCACATATTTCTGATAACTTATGTAATTTTGAGGGGTTAGATATGGATTTTATAGTCTCTCTAGTTTGAGTCTAATTTGATATTCACTGCATGAATTGAGTTCAGACTATTAGTCATGACTCTTCATTTGCCCCATTACAATGCTGCTAGTTATACTTAGAACTGCTAAGTATAATTAGATGTTGTGATCATTGTGCATATGTTATGGCTTGTGTTTTCTTTGTTTCTAGACTAACATTTTGCAGCAAAGGCAAAGAAAAAGCTGTTTGGATTGGAATTTGGGTGAATGCTAGTAACTCAGAACTTAATGCTGTTTGGCATAACTTAATGCTGCTAGGCATAAATTAATGTTGCTAGACATAATTCTAGACTAACATAATTTTTTTGATTATAACAATATGCATATGATAATTTTTTCATCTTTTTTTTTGTTTAATGAAGCAAGAAAGTTAAAATTCATATAATAATAAACCAAAAAAAAAATCCCATAACAAATTAAAAGTAAATTAAAAATTGTTCATACATAATTAAAAAGTTAACAATTAAATTTCGGAGATTTCTCCGGATCAAAAGCCAAATGTACATTATCGTAGTCAATGGCGTTGAATCTCTCTTCCTCACTCAAAAATCCAACATCAGCCGCATCCTCTTCCACTGAACCAACCCGCGGCTTTGATCGCTTGAATTCCTTCTCATCTTTCACAACTTGAAGCAAACTTGCTTTGCGTGCTGCCTTGTTTCTTCGAGAACTCCATGACTCATACCACTCTTTAATATTAAACACCTTCTCTTCCTTACCTGCATAAAATAAAGATTTATCGATCAATACTATACATTAAGAGAAGCAAATATGTATATCAAATTAATCCTTATACATGGTTACATTAGTTTGAACTGTTTTTTAATTGAGAATATATGACATAAGCATACCTTTTGAACTTTCTCCTTCAAAACGTGGTTTCCTGAAATCAAATAAGCATTAGATGATAAATTTACAGAAGTTGCATCATGCAATGTGGTTTGAATGTTTACGTGTACAAAAGTTTACTTACTTTGAGCGCTTCTTCTTGAATGAAACGGACCTTGTTCTTTTCTTATTTCTAGCCATTTTCTTTTAAGATTAATTGTTTAAAAAGTGTTTGTTGAATGCTAAGTGGCCTTAAAAAGGGATGCATTAACATCAAAACGCCTATGGTAGTCTTAGCTAGTAGGGAATTTTGAAAGTCTAAACATTAAAGATTATTGCAATTTACCAAGTTTAACGTCACATTAGCATGTGAAATGCACTAATTACTCGTGCCTAATTGTAATCATTTTAATTTTACACATTAAATGCTCCTAAACATTCTATAATTTTATTTTTAAACTTTAAATGGTAATAAGCATTGTAAGTGGTTTCAAATGTTAGAAAATATAGAGTTTGTAAGAATAAACATAATAAAGAATAGTATAAAAGAAAGTGATTATAATGATGAATTAAGTTTTTGCTTCTTTCTTTATTTTCACTTCTTCTGGCCAATCATGATCCATTGGTAAAATAAGCTAATTATAGCATAATTTATGACATATTCTTAGTATGTAATCAACTTATGACTTTTAATGGTATGTGGTGCACATACCTAAGTCTAGTATGTAATCAACTTATGACTTTTAATGGTATTAATCTAGTTATTAGTTGTGTAAAATTTGTGTTTGTGACAGTGTTTACTCCCTGAATTGGCAAAATTACTTCAACACTGTTATGACCTGATTAATAAAGAGATCCAACACCTTTTTTTGATGTTACTTGGTTGATAGATGTAATAAGAATTTAGATTTTGTTGAGAAAGAAATCAAGAATTAGGTGAGAAGCATGATGGTACAACAAGGGAACAAGCAAAAGGATTACATAAAGTCAAATAAAATTGAGGTATAACAAACACATTATAAAATTGACTTCATAAAGTCAAATAAAGTAGTACAAAAGGATTACAACATGTTTATTCAGGTTATCACAAGTTTATTCAAATAAAGTACTTCCTAAACTAATACATTTTCTTTTTACCCTTCCCTTTTGAACAAACTTTGGGCATTTTTGGTTCCCATGGTTTTATACCATTGTCTTCACAAGGCTTAGCATTGGGCAGGCCTAGCACCTGAACCCTCTCATCAAAAAGCTCTTTGGCAGTTTTTTTGGAGTTTTAACCTTCCTAGCATCATCCTTTTTTGTGCCTGATCCAGAATATCCTTTTGGAAACTAGTCTGCCCATGGATTTAGAGGACCTTCAGAACTGCTTGATATGTGAAATGAACTTGAGTCACTTGAGTTACTTGAGTCACTGCTGTCAATGTTAATGATTTCTGCAAAAAAATAAAAAAAATATATTAAAATTAAAAAAAAAATAGTGTAAATGAAATAAAAGATAATGTTGCAATTCAGGGTGTGTTTGAAACAACCTTTGTTCTTGGAACCTTTGTTCCAGAATAAACCAACATACATAACCCTTCTCAGTTCCCGCTACGGCTCCTTTTATCGTTTCAACTCCCTTTGAGCAAAGGCCTGCACCAGGCGCATTGCTAGATTGTTGAAAAAACAAAAGGAACTGTATGGGAACTTAGAATGGAAAGGTATGTTGAAACTCACTTCCTACAAAATACAACCACATACAAGAGACTAATAGACACCATTAAAAACCTACATTTAGGACTCGTGTAGTTTAAAATGGGATAAAAGGTCAATATGATACAAATGTTGAGTAAAGAATAGAGTCTAAGTAACATCACTCATCTTGAATTCCATAATGAAGGAGTGTGGCCTGTCATGAACAATAAACACTATATCATTATCGCATTGAAGACGTCTCAATTATCAGGACAGATCTATCTAGCGTTGCAGAAAGGTTCTATTGCTTTGTTGTTTGAACAACGTCTAATAAAGGTAGTAGACGTTTTCCAAATTAAGCAAGGGAACCGATCTGCAACGTTAGATAGATCTGCCCTGATATTGAGCTTTAAGTTATTAGAAAACAGATTCTTACTATCATTTATATTGCTCCCTTAGATGTGACGAACATACATATTAATTATGTAGATTCTACGACATTAGAGAGCTAATCGTGCATGAATGACAAGTTGAACATATAATAATAACCAGCTAGTGGGTTGTACATATAATAATAAGTTGAACAAATATGAATTTTCTAACAGATATAACACGTATAGAAACCAAGTTCTCAATCCTCATTACAAGGAATGAGTCTTCTCCAATTGGAGAATCAAAAGGCTCCCACTAGGTTTTTGAGCTTGGTACCTAATGGACCACATACGTCACAATATATGACAGCGTGAACCTAACGACCGGACAAACAGCTAGTAGGCTGTACATATTAAGGTTTCCAAGTCATAAAAAACTTGAAAATTCTGCCATCTTTGATACTTGGATGTTGTAGCCTAAATATTCGCACACACATCCGCCACTTTTCTTCCTTATTCTCTCAATACAAATGCAACATAATTCTTATAACAGATAGTCAACCTAAGCCTAAGATAAAATAAGCTAATCCAAGCAAACCTTAATATCTCTTTTGCTCTAATTATTCGCAAAAACAACACAACATGTTCTTCCTTATTCTATCAATACAAATGCAACGCAATTCTTATAACAGATATGCAACCTTAATAGGTGAGTTCATACATAATCGATATGATGCCGATACAAAAATTGCCTAATGGCTATACAAAAATTGCATAGGCTAGCATCATATTACATATTAACCATACTTAAAGCATAACCATTACTAAAATACCCTGCCAATTGAAACTAAAAACAGGGGATGATCAAAAGATACCACAACAATAGCCTAGACTTTCTCAAACCAGGCCAGATGATGCTTCTTCTCTTCCCTCCCTTCACGTGCCAAATCCATCAACCCAATTAGACCGGCAAGAATTTTCTTATCTGTTGCCAAAGTCTCCTTCATAAACCTCAACCCATCATCACCTTCATCGTGAAAAGGGCAAAAACGTTCCCCTTCTTCAATTAGCTTTTCAAGGCGCTTAATCTTCTTAGCTAGGTGATCACGTTTTTGCCCTAGCAACATAATTAAGCCATCAATTTCAGTGTATTGTTGGCTGAAAAGCAGGAGGAAGACATCGTCAAGATCATCAGACTCAGCGATTTGCTTTAATTGTTGAAATTTAGGAGTGGAAGCAGCAGCATATGGTGTAGGTGGCGATGCCATTTTAATAAGGATGGTTACGTTGAGAGTTTGTAAGAAAAGGAAGAACAAAACTGTGTAACTCTTGACCCTAACTATACGCATTTATATTCGTTCCTCCACCACTCAAACGGCAAAATACTTAATTGCACAAGATTCAATGTATATACTTTACATATATATATATATATATATATATATATATATATATATATATATATATATATATATATATATATATATATATAATATATAATATATATAACTATAGATATAGTATAATAATATTTATAATTATATTATGTACTAAACAGGTTAAGTGGAATCATATTACATTTAAACTATGACTAAACTTTTTAACAAACAAAAAAATATAAACTATGATGACTAATACAAATGCAATCTACATAATTAATTATTAGGGTGGTTTGATAGAGGAGAAAAGAAAATGAGAGAAATGGAATTTGACTCAAATCTCTTGTATTGGTAAAGAGAATTAAAAAAGTGGAGATCTCA
>LBNU01014901.1:6252-19013 GCA_014162995.1 Artemisia annua | reverse complement strand
AACATGCTTGTTCTTAACCTTAGAGGAAAAATCATTAGTCTTATCACGCATGCAAACTGGTTTAGGACATGTACCAATGGCATAATCTAAGAGCTCATAGATCTGTTGGTGAGATAATACACATCACGGATGCCAATGTCCGCAGGACTCACAATTCTAACATCTTCAATAGTTTCGCAGAGGATATCTAGGCAGTCCTTGAGATACCTAAAGTACTCACTATGAACAAACGCATTATTCCTAAGGGGAAGAGGAATATTAATGGCATCAACATCATTTCTTTTTGTTTTAGCCGCTTTGGTGAGACTGCAATCACATGCAGTGACTGGCATTTTCCCTTTCACCTGAGTCTTTAGATTCTCATTTTCTTTAAGCAGAGAAGTTATCTTTTCATTGTTTTTATCATGTGTGATCTTCATCGAATCATGTAACTCTTTGTAATGTTGTTTGATTTTAGAGTTTTTAGCTTGAAAACAATCATTTTCGTATTTCAAGTCGTTAATGACATTTTGAAGTTGAAGATGTTGAGAATCTAAACACGGAGGTTTCTGGGTATCAATCGCATCACATTTATTATCAATCACATCACATTTATTCGTCTTAAATTGTGCAATTTGAAGCTTCAGTTTCTGAATCGTGTTAGTGTGAGCTTGAATTCTTTCATCCCTTTTGGCTAATTCAAAAAATGCATCAAATTCAGGAGCATCCGAAGATGTCTTGGCATTTGAGTTTCTAATTCTTTCTTCTAGATGTTGGAATCTTAATTGCAAGTTAAGATTATCAACCTCTAGTTTTGAAAATTGCTTGACCATGTTATCATGATCATCTTTTTGAATTTTTTCGCGCAGTTTTAAATTCTCCCCCTCAAGCTCAACAACATGATTCTGGAAAACTTTTAATGTAACAGACATTTCATGAAATTGGGAAGCAGTTAAGGAAGAATCAGTAGCAGTATAAAACACATCTTGAGCAATGCACATAGCAATCAAATTATCATTCATTATGAGAGCATTCTTCCTCTCAATATCACTATGTTGAAGATCTATTATAGTTTGTTTTCCTTCACGTTCCTGGTTTTTAAACACCTCTTTCATTTCATTGATCTCTAGTTTAAGGGACGTTTCCATATATTCAAAATGGTTTTTGATTTGTTTAAAAAACGGAATGACTTCTGTGAGATAGCATTCTTTTGTAACTTCAAAACCCCTTTCCCCCTCAGTAATTCCCGTTGGAGTAATCCTCTTTTTACATGTTTTGTCAAAATCCGCAAACATTTGATACAGTACATACATGCTAATAAAAGTTTTACATTGAGTGGGAAGTGCTATCGGAACTAGGTTCATGGGTGTATTGGGAGGATACACCGTTGGTTTAGCAAACTTAAGGGGAGTGGTAGCCATAAGAAGTTCAACTTTCATTTTTTCCACATCTAAGGCCCAAAAAATCTGTTCAGGGGTTAACCTAGTTTGGGGCACAAAGACAGTCAATCGGTTCTGCTCATAGTAGTTATGGGGCATGATATTAACACGCTTTGCAATGCACATGGGATCCTTCATCTTATCCTCAAGTCTTTTCCTATTATCAGTTTCACTTACATCAATCTCTTCTGTATCACGCACATCAGGGGGATCATGATTGGGTTTAAGCATCATATTGAAGTCATATAAGGCAGGTTGAGAGGCACTAACGCTCCTAAGATAATTAGTTTTAGGCACTCCTGTCTCCTTATCACTATGTTTATCACGAAGCATAATGTGCTTTTGTATCATTTGAGCAGTTTGAATGGATTGGCCTTGTGTGTACAATTTGTTTTCAAGCTTGTTCTTTAAGGTCTTTAATTGGGGAAAATCGTTTAGAAGTTTGGCTTCCTTACTTTGAAAATCTAATTTTAGTGTGTTGACACTATTTTGAATCTACTGTTTTTGTTTAACAGTTTGATCAATTTGATTTTGCAAAGATTTTATTTCCCCTCTTAACTCTTCTTCCTTTAAATTCCTTTCGGTAATATATGTACACATTTGCCAATTCATTTTCTGTTCACGTTCGGTTAACTCAAATTTTGCACGTTGTTGATACATATTCACCTGATCTTTAAGAATATTAATCCTAGTGGTTAAGGTGTCATCAGGTATAACAGAAGTATATTTAACATATTCACAAGTATCATTATTAACGGAAGAGTCATCACTTGGTAAAGCAGTCTTGACACTTTGTTTCAAGTATTGTTCATATGGGACAACATTGCTATTACCCATATCAGCAGAATTTGAATCAATAGTGTCGGTGTGGTTTACTTCGTTATGAGTCCTTTGATTGTGCATCACATCGTCAACATGTGTATCTTCAGATGCTCTACTAGATTTATCAGACTCGTTATAGTTATCCATATGTTGTTGTTTTGAGAGAACATTAGTGTTTTTCAAACCAACATCATCTGGCATGACAATACTAGTTTGATGAACCTCATCGAGTATCGTTGGAATGGCACTTGTTTCATATGTGTCATATAATTTGAGTACCTCAGAAATGATGGATGATTTTGATGATCCTGATTGATTTGCCGATGTGACTGCAGATGTAAGCTTGGCCATAAAGATGGTTTGTGCAGTAGGTTCATCATCAACATCAGAATCAAAGGCATCACAGTCTTCAGCCTGGAAGATGTTTGGGTCATTAAGAGCAAGATCCTGAACTGGTTGATCATCCACATCAGCATCAAAGGAATTCCCTTCATCACCAGCAAGAAATAGCAGTTGTTCCTCATCCAATTGCACTCCATTTTCTTGGGCTTGCATCAGCAGCATTTTATCTTTGAAGTAGTCGGAATTCTGAGGACGTTTTGGTTCAGTGCAGTTTCTTGCAATATGACCTAGCCCACCACAGTTGTAGCACTTGATTCTTCCTTGTCCTTGATTGCCATTACCCATTCTGTTCTGAACATTTCCTCGGACATTCTGTCTTCCCTGAACCACAACTCGCCCATCTTCCACAACAGCAAGATTACGTGGATTAGATGAGGTTCTGAGTTGATTGTTGGTTTGAGGAAGAGTGCTTCTGAAGTGTTGAACCAGCAGAGAGACTTGATTGGAGAGATTATCAATTCTCTTGTCCATGTAGGAATTTCCCGATTCTTGTGAATTTGTTTTGACACTTGCTGATTGCATTGAGGCTTGACCAAGAGAAGACTGATTCTGTGTTGCTTGAGCAGTGATTGGAGGGTTGATTAAGTCAGCTGAGAATTGGTTGAGTCCTTGAGCACTGGAGATTAGAGCAAGAGGATCATTTGAGGAATGAAACTTCTCTCTTAGCTGACGATCATACATGGCCTGTTTCTCATGGTGTTGCAGATAAGCATAGAGTTGCTCATAGTTGGTGTTTCTGAGTCCTTTGTTTAGCTTCACAGCTGTGACAAACCGATCCCATTCTGGTGACATGTTATTGACGAACTTTGAGTTGAGTTGGATGTTGGGCATTGTCATTCTGATCATTCTCATGTCATTCACAAGCTTGTGGAATCTGACATAGTAATCATTGATGCTTTCACCAGGGTTCATCTTAAAGTGCTCGAATTCATCGTAAAATTGAGTCTCACGATCTTCCTTTGTTAGTTCTGAACCAGCTAGCAACATTTTGACATTGTCCCAAACAGCTTTGGCCTCAGTGTTGAAGTTAATCAGTTTGTATATGTCCTTTGGTAGCCCTTGTACCACAATGTTTGAAGCACGAATGTCAGCATCATATCGTTTCTTTTCAGCTTCATTCAGATCATTGTACGTACGAGGTCTGTCAATTCCAAGGGTGACTGTCCCATCATCACCAGTGGAGATAACATCTCTGGTAGTGCCCATTTGGAACGGCCCTTCATCAATTGATCTCAAAATGTTCTCCCCATTTTCTATGCCTTGACAATACAAGCGAATTCTTTGTGACCAAGACTCATAGTCCGTTCTCTCTAGCATTGGAGGTCGAGTGTCAGACCCAGCAGCTTGGATATCATCAATAGATGTTACAGTAGTCATGATGACAAGGTCTGAGACAGGATTTTACAACACACGTGACTTAAACCGAGAAATCGATTCTTTCCCGGGATTTTACTAAAGTCAACCAGGAAAACCGCTAAGATAAGTAAACCGCTGGTACAGTAACCGCTGTCAAGTAACCGCTGAAAGAAAACCGCTGATGTAATAACCGCTGAAACTTAACCGCTGGAATAGTAACCGCTGATTATTAAACCGCTGACAATAGTAACTGCTGACAGAAAAACGCTGAAGTAATAACCGCTGAAACTTAACCGCTGGAATAGTAACCGCTGATTATTAAACTGCTGACAATAGTAACCGCTGACAGAGTAACCGCTAGTAAAGTAACCGCTGACGAGTAAACCGCTGGAAGTTAACCGCTGATACAGTACAAAGTACAGCGTAATGTTCGCTCCACTACTTGTCCTAACCGCTGTTGCTAACCGCTAAAGTCCCAACTTAACCGCTGCGAAGAACACCTTATCGTAGAGCAAATCACTGCCAAGAAAAGGTTCCAAAACAACTCGTACACTACTCAAATGTTAGATTTAGTCCAACCAACTGATAAACAAGATGAATCTAACCCCTCTAATCCTAGAAGTACAAGAAAGAACACAAGAATCACCACGAACAAGCTCCAAAATGAGTAGAAACCAAAACAAACCATACACCACAAGTCCTACAATCCCTAGGATGTAACCATGGCTCTTGATACCAATTGTAGAACACTAGTTAACATCACAAACACGCTCATACATGTGGTTATGGTTCGTTATTCATAAGAAAGAAAAGAAAGAAATGTAGAGAGAGAAAGTTAGAGAGAGAAAGAGATGAAGCCTTNTTATGGTTCGTTATTCATAAGAAAGAAAAGAAAGAAATATAGAGTGAGAAAGAGATGAAGCCTTAGAGAGAAAACCAAAAAAAAAAGAAAATGAGATTATGAGAAGGCTTACCCTCTCCAAGGATGGAGAGGGTATTTATATGTACATGGGTTTTGCCACTTGGGCGTGCCACTTGGACTGCGGATCAGGTATACAGTGGGTAAAGACCTGTCCTTCTTCCGCGAACTAATCTACTTCTAAACTACGTTTAACTAACTATTGTAACTACTACGAGCTAAACAATGCTTAATCATCTCTGGGGTGACCGAATCTTTCTTATACAAAAAGCGTATTCCTAACACTTAGCAACGAGTGTGTGGACCAAAATTTTCATGTGGTGGAAGGTGGTGATCATTAACGCTTTTACTATAGAAGAATTATTTTTGGAAAATGGGAACGTTAATGTTCCCACCTCTATATCGTGTATGTGGCAAGCGGTAATTTAGACTTCCGGTTACTTCATTTGGAAGGAAGGAAATGCTCTTGTGTTCGTTAATAAAGCTTCAAGTAGTAATAAGATTTTCCAAAATATTCAACACAAATGCTTCGAATGGATAGTGAGAAAATCAAACAAATCTAAAGGGTTAGATTGACAACAATGGTTACGGCACCGGAATATTCGGCTATAGTAAATGCAGTTTTTTTACAGAAAAGTATAGTGTTACAAATGTTTCTGTGATGATCAGTCAGTTGGTGAATCGCCTGCAGTGTCAAACAACTTGGTCTATTTGTCTGGATTAAGGATGGTATATTTCTGTGGTAATATTTAATTACTTTGGATGGTATGAGTTGCAGTAGAGGACTAAAGATCACAGTTTGAGGTCAGTTGGTTGTGTTCGATCATCTTTCTGTACTTTTTTGTCCTTTGCTATTTCTCTTGCTTTTATTGGTGCTCAATACTCAGTGGAATTAGAATATATCTCGTACACATATTTTAATTGCTTCAGGAGTTTCATCTGCAAAAGTGAGTGAAGATTTTAATAAGAAAACACAAGTGGTGGTCTAACAAAAGTCAAGAAATGGTAAGTATGTGTGTCAGATTGTAATGTCAGTGAGTTTGGTACTATGTTTGTTTTAGTTTCATCATGTGTCTGTTTAGTAGGATATTAGTTTTATTTTGGTTCAATGATGGTCCTTTATATATCTTATTTTGTTCTCTTGGGTCCCTTCTACATTAATTTGTTTGATTAATTGGGGAAGGGATGCATTCTCTTTGTAATTGTTTCTTTTGTGGGTATATTTGTTGCATTTCTAAAAAAAGTTAATCAAGTCATATATAAGATTATATTTATTTGTTTATTTTCATTTGATCATTTTATAAAAACATAAGCCTCCAAGTGTTAGACTTGTTTTTAAAAATTATTTGAGTTGGGTTTTATAAAACAATTTGAGTTTGTTTTTTATAAAACAGGGCTAGACATTTTGAAACGATCTCTACAAGTCCTAAACCACTTATGATATTACAAAACATCTTAAATATTATGTACGAACCTGTATTGACAGAACAAACTTTGTCGGGTAAGAGGAAAGATGGCCTGTATTGAAAGAACAAGAAATAAACCATCAAAGCAAACCCACGACCGGCTTCAAAAAGCAAACAAAAAATTGTTTTTTGTTTCAAAGGTTCCCTGATTTGAACTTTCAAGGGAAAAAATATAAAAAATCACAATCAACTTATAAATAAATTCTCTAGTAATTTAAGTCAACTTTATGATTGTATTACTTTATTTCATACTTGTTTCATGATGAGGTGTAATCTCCTACACTTTTAAGGGGTCATTTAGCCTCTAAACTCATATATATTTAATCATTTATTTCCCTAACGTGTTTCTATTTGAGTTTTAGGTACTCGGGAAGCAAATGCCGAAAATGGACGCGTTTTGAGCTCGATTGGATAGGAAAACGAAAAAAAACCGAAAACAATGGAAAAACCATAACGAGAAGGCCTCACAGCCACAATGTCACACCGTCACCTAGGGGGTGCTGACCATACAGGCTCTGGAGACCTGCTACCACTAACGACATCAAGACAAATATTTTGAAGGCTGACGGCGTCACAAACTCAACGTGAAGCCGTCACAACCCCTGTCCGTTCAAAATTGAAAACCTAAAAGACGGCGAGCTGACGGCGTCACAATCTCTAAGTGATACCGTCACAACTAAAAAACTATATATATTTTAACATTGTATTCATTATTGTGTGTGAAACTTTTGAGGATCGAACCCTAGACGAATTTTACAGCTTTTGTAGGCCTTTTGGCCATTGAAGATCTCATGTTTTGTTAAATATAAGTTATTTAATTAATTATTCAATCATGTCTATGTGTTATTGTTTGATTTGTTTATTTGCTTCTCTTTTCATTACTATACTAGGCTAAATTAATTAGTGTTTGTTTAGTATTGCATGAAACCTAGTTATTGATTGTTATGTTGTCGTCTCTTGTTTAATGGTGTGTGCATTAGGAGTTGGAAAACTGGCTAGGGAAAACTATACTAGCTTGAACTGACTAGTTAATAACTTATGTCTTAGGTTGATTAATTTTAGGCGTGTATTTATTTTGTAGATTAGTTATTAGGTGAGTTTGACAAATTAGATAGACGCCTCACTTAGGCTAATCTATAGACATGTGGACGGACCATACCACAACCGGTAATTAGGAATACACCACGTTACATTAGACAAGGACATGACAATTTGATAACACAATAGGATATAACTAGGAAGTAGTGAGATTCTAAGTAAATACGTTTTTCCTCTTATAAGAAGTTCACCACCAATTTACTTTCTTGTTATTTTATTTTCTTGCATTTTAGTTTAATTATTAGTATAAAACCAACCTCTTTCAATACCCGAAATTTTACTTGCTTTTTAAAAAATATATAAATACAAAAAATAATCTTTCCTCAACCCTTAGACTTAATCCGTCATACACTTCAAACCTACCTCACTATCCCCTAGAGAACGATCAATCCCCCGAGTCTTGCCTATACTACACTATAATGGTTAGATACTCTACCTACGAGGGTTGTAAAACTTTGGTGTTACAACTAGTCCACATCAAGTTTTTGGCGCCATTTCCGGGGAATATGTAACACCCCCAAAATTGAATCGCAGCGGAAAGTTAGCCGGGGGCGCTACTTCATGAAAACAAAGTTACAAGTTATATTGAACGACCTCTACATGAGTTGTTTTAAAAATACATTCGCTGAAATAAGTTTTGACGATTATTAGTTACAAGAGTACAATTCCCAAATAAAAAGTAGTCCAAAGTTCACATCGAATGTTATGATACTGTTGGAAACTCTTCATGATGAAATGCCCATGAGATGAGACTATATGCAGTGCTCCAATGCATACTCAGCTAGATAAATTAACAACCTGAGAAATACTTGCTAAAACGGTCAACATAAAGTTGTTGAGTTCATAGGTTATTGAAAATAATAATGTTAAGTAATTTTCATGTGGATCAAAAGTGTTTTAGTGACTATTGCTTCACTCACAATATTAGGAAAAGTATTAGAGGCTACTACTTCACTCACAGTACCATGAAAAATATTTGAGACCATTGTATAACTCACAATGTCTAGAAAATAAAGATTTAACATTAAGTAAACAAGTATTTTGGACCACAAGATTTCAAGGTATAAACATTATAACAAATACAATGTCATAAAAAAAGTAATATATATTTCCCTAAGCTCACGACCCCGAAGCTTAACGTAGTATGTATGCAATCAAAAACAAGTAATCGTATGTCCCAATGTAAGTGTTTGCCAGACACTCAATAATGTTCTCAAATGGTATACATCCATTTGCCTAACCGGTCAACCCGGATGGGGGTATCAACTCAATAGATCTATTCACTACATTCGCGCTAACAAGTAAGTAACGGTTCATGATATGTGGGGACCTTGATGGCTACGTAGTAACTTAGGCACTAAGTAAATGTTGTGTACTTGTGTCCATAAAAAAAATAGAGTATTGTATACAAGTAATCGAATGTAAGTTTAAGCATGCGAGTAATGTATTTTGGTAAACGAGTAATGAGATATAACAAACAAGCATGTAATGTGTTTGAGTAACAATGAAAATTTATAAATCGAGCATGTATTCTCACCACATCTGTTGCAAAATAAGTGTAAAACATGTAAAAGTGGGGCTATGAAACTCACCTCAAATGATCAAGTAATGATGCAAGGAATGATGTGCAAGGAAACGGTGTTCGAAACCTAACCAAAACCTAATTAAATGACGTAGTGCTTTATGAAATGTAATGAAATGAAGTGTATGCACTTTATATAGGACTTACATCACCCGTACATGTTTGCGTTATGTTTATTAAGTAAAAATATAATTTTCTTCAAAGTCGTAAATAATTACCGGCAATAGTCAAAATTTCCCATATTGTTCAACCGTTGAAAGTTATGTCTCTCATTTAATATAGATAGTCTCGACTATCTTGTTTATGTCCAAATAATAATCCTCTTTTAGTTTACAATAAGTCTATTTTGCCGTTTTATTTATCTCGTTACTTATGATGCCAAGTTTTTAAGAAGAATAAGTTTATATAAACTCGTATATATATAGTTGCTGAAATTTTAAAGTAACCATAACTTAGTTCGTATAAACCTGTTTAACTATTCATTGGACTTTTTGGAAGCGCCAAAATATATTAACCTAAGTCTTTTATAAATTTTCACGACAATTCAATTTTAAGTGGTTCAAAAACAAGTTCAGGGTATAAAAGTTTAACACTTAAAGTGCAGTTTTCCGAAAAATAAATAGTTCTTGCCGAAACTTCAAATCGTCGTAACTTTTTCATTATAAGTCAGTTTTAGCAAATAATTTGTCCACGGAAAAGTATTTTAGTATATGAACTCATTCCCGAGCCCTAGGTTACCCAACCCGAGCCCTAACATCTGTTTAATTTCAAAAATAATTTCTAACAACAACTTGGAAATAAACCATTTTAACCAACAATAGATCCAATCAACACCAAACTAGCCTAATCCCTAACACCAATGTTCTAAAAATCTCAACACAATCAAGTTTATACTAATCCTAGTTCCCTTCCACCAATTTTTCTTAAGAACTTTAATATGTCCAACATCTTGCTACTACACAAACATTTATATACCAAGTATTGTACCAAGAACAACATATAAAGTGTAGAATCATAATTGTTAGTATAATATTCATGTTCTTGTTAAGTCAAGTAAATATTTACACAAACATGTTTAGGTGATAGTAAGTGAATGTGTAGAAATGTAAAAAGTAAGGAAATGATGTGAATTACTTACAACGATTAGTGAGATGTGTAAGAGATTACCAATAAATTAACCAAAAACTATGACTAACAACTTTTACCCAATTTGTAACATTCTGAAAATTTCCTAAATTTATTTTACAAGCCAAAACAATTACTTTTGATTTTCCTTAGCTTTTGAGCTTCCTTGAAATTGTTTGGGTTTGAGAAACCGTGAAATATTTTATTTAATGTGACCGTTATCCCTTTATCGAGCCAGCACAACCTAGAAAACTTGAATCATATTTCTTTTGCCAAATTTATTGAATTAAATCGACATTGGAGAAATATTGAAGTTTATACTTGATTTTATTGGAAAGATTATTTCGTGAACAATGGCGAAAGTTTCGTAAATTTTCGAGTTCGTTTGCTATGTCGTTTGAGCCCCGAACCGTTTATACGAGAAGTTTAGTACGTTGGCAAAAATGGTCCCTTGAGTTATTTTACAAATCCCACCCCTACACTTCTATTAATAACCAACCTACCCTATACTTATTTATATATATATACCCCCCCTTATAACTTTTTCTCATTTTCTCATTTATAAAACACACACATATACACCTTTTTTCTTTCTCTCTCTACCCCTCACCGGATTCATCACCAATTCCGGCCACCCACTAGCAGATTCCGGCACCGGTCACCGGAATAATATTCCGGCGAACTATTTTCTTTACCGAATCGTTAGATCGGTGTATTTATAGTGTTTCTGGAGCTCGTGAGCTCTCGGCTCCCCTCGTAGCACACTCACGCGCCACCACAGCCTCACCACAGTCACACCGAGACACCAACCCACCTCCCTCGTTGTTCCTCTCGACGGTAAACCACCTCACGCGCCACCTCTTGTCGTTATTTTTGATTTATACTAAACCCTAATTTTTACAAACCTCTATAAATCATTTTATTGCTAGATCTTTTATAAAAATCTTTTTAATACATGTTTTAAACCCTTAAAACCGTGTGGATCTCTCTTTTGGTCGCGACTCCTTGACTCGGCCAACTTACCGAGTTGACTCAGTCGACTTTGTGTATCTTTTGGTGTTATTCTTGTTGTTATTTGAGCTTGGATGTGGATTAGTTTATGATTTTGGGTCCGTTTGGTTGTTTGTGGTCTCGGCAGTCAAAGAAGAGCCAAGCCGTGACTCACGGCGAGTCACGACGAGGCAAAGGAATGATGTTAGGATTGGTAGATGTGGAATTTGGATATTGTTTGTGGTTCGGATGTGGATTTGTGATTTTGTGCTCGGATTGGATTTGGATATTGTGTTGGTGATTAGATTTAGGATAGTTTGGTATTGTGTTTGTGTTGTGTTGGATTCGGATGTGTTTGGATTGTTTGGCTCGAATCCGAGAGCCACAACGGCCCAGATAAGAGTGAGCCGTGACTCAGGTGAGTCACGGTAAGGTTATTTTGTTATTTTGTTATGTTGTGTGTTAGTTTGATTGGTCTTGGTTTTGATAACGGTTTCGGCAATATTTTGGGATGGGATAACTTAACAATAATATAAACGTGATTAATAAATATGAAACCTAAAACAAGTTGATATAGTTAAGCGTGTTGATATCGGACTTGTTTCCGTATTATTATTATTGTGATGTTATATTGTGATGGACAAGATTTGGACATATTGGATTTACGGTATTGGTTATTTGGACAGACCCTTTGGTACGAAAACTACAAAATGGTTGATAAACTAAACAACTAATATATACGGGAATAATGTGTCCAAATATATATATATATTGAATTGTGACGATTAGTAATAAATAGGTTACTTGACGTTAATAAGTATTTAACATAAGAGTCGTTGACTCGGGAAAATGTTCTATATACAGGCAGGTCATGCCGAAATTTTGTAAAATTCCTTCGTAACACTTAAACGTTTAAGATTTATAAATTATTTAAAAACTTTTTCATTTATACTACTTTCAACGTTATATTTTGGGAAAATGGGAAAAGCCGAGACTTGTTATTAATGTGTTATAGTTTATTTGTGTGTGTCTTTCATTTCTTTTCGACGACTTTCTTCGAGGAGTTCTTTCGTCTACTTTCATCTTTCTTGAGTTTTCGTTCATTTTTCGCCTACGTATTTGTTTTCTATCATTCTTGTCATCCACACGAGATTACAAATGTTTACTTCTTTTGTCGCCATTGGAAACAAAACCTTTTCATAATATACAAGTATTCGACAAACATTACTTTATATATATTATACTTGAGTATTATTTCTGATATATATTACTCATTAGGTTGTGCCGATCCAATACCGTTGTGCTTATATTTTGATGATGATTGTACTTGGTGACTTGTGCTTTCTTGATGCCGTTGTGCCTACACTTTTGAGGCCATTATGATTTACTAGTTGAGACTAGTTGTGATATCTTGCATTGCTGCGTACTCAGGTGAGTCCATAGCCCCACTTTTATCTATTCTAATTGCTTTGCAAGCTACTTGGGGTGAGATACATGCTCTGTTTTTACTATGATCACAATGGTTTGAAAACTGTTTATTGAGCTGGAAACTTATATATGCTGGTACTGTGAGTGAAGCAGTA
>LBNU01014898.1:74021-109516 GCA_014162995.1 Artemisia annua | reverse complement strand
TTCACTTTCGGAACTAGAATCATCATCTTCATCGTTACTTAGTTCCTTCTTGGTTGACATCTCTTCATAGTCTTCTTGTTCATCCTTGCTCATGTTGTTTTCGGCGTCATTATCTACATATAAAACATTTGAACTCGTAGCACTTGTACTTACTTCAACTAAATATTTGTCTACCATACTCTCTTTTGCTACTAAGTCATTTGAAAATTTTTCTTTGGCTTGAAATTCTTCTTGGTGATATTTTGAAAGACTTTTCCACATATCATTTGCCGTTTGACAAAAAAATATTCTTTCATATTCAACATTTGAAATAGCTTTGTATATGATAAATTTAGCCAAGTTATTTTGCTTTTCAAAAGTAGTATTTATTGATTTAATATCACCAATTGAAATGACATGCCAAAGATCATAGTCTATTAATTTCACATAACTTTCGAATTGATTTTTCCATGTAAGAAAATTTTCATTTTCAAGAAATGGTGGTTTAAAAACAATTTTCCCTTCTAAATATTTTTCCATTTCCATAGATCGATTTCAAGGTTTAAAATACAATATATTTTAAAAATCTTGTTTGACGAGGCTCTGATACCAATTGTGAAAAACTAGAAGGGGGGGGGGTTGAATAGTTTTACGTCTTTTTAATTTACAAAAACCTTGTTTATCAAAACACCAATTCAAACTTTATGTTTCACCAATAGACTTGCACAATTATAAGCAACGATATCAACAAGCATATAATATGACAAATGTGAAAGTAAGTAAATAAGTAAAAGGATAGAGTTGGAAAAATGGCACCGTGAGACAAAGGATTTATAGTGGTTCGGCTACGAATCTCCTCTTCGTCCTACTCCACTCCCCGAGCACCTAACTCGGGAGTTTTCTTCACTATGTCAACAAGCTCCCTTATGGCGGAGAAAACCTTACACAACTTTTGCTTACACCGGCTTAACGACACAAAGCTAAATGTCGGGTCCTAATAGTAGCTAGAACCAATCTCACAACACACCACGACTTCTTCACAACTTGAGCACACCACAACTTCGTCACTACTTCTTCACAACACAACTTCTTCACTACTTCACTACTTCACTACTTAATCTTCACCACTACCCTACTTCTATTCACAACTAACACTCCTAGAACTACTTATAATGTTCACAACACAACTACACAAGAGCTATACACAATATACACAATCAATATACAATACTTCTTAAACTTGAGGTTGAAGGAGTATTCTTCTCTTGCACTTTGGATGATGGTGGATGATGAGGGATTGAATCACTTGAAACAAGGATTAGTAATCTAATGATCAAAGGGTTTTGGAAGATGTTTAGAGAGATTTAGATCTGAAAATTTTCGTGCAAGAGGTGAGGAAAAATACCAGATTTAAGGTGGTATTTATAGGGGAAAAATTCTGACAAAATCTGACACAGGAGCGTGCCGGTCCCCTTAATTCATGGCCGGTCCCCTTAAAATTAAGGGGACCGCCCCTTATAATTAAGGGGGCCGGCCTACTGTAACGGCCAGATTTTTTTGTCTTTAGTGGGGAAAGTTTATTTGGTGAAAAACTAACTGATTTTGGTTAAAAATTTGAATTCATATATTTAGTATGATTAAAACATTTTTCTTTATTACCAAAATTGTTTTTCAAAAATATATAATATGTTTATATAATTAAATAAACTTTGTAGTAATTAATTAAATACCCCTTTGATCATGAGATGTATTAAGCACTTGTTTATTCATACCTTAAGTGATTAAGTTGGATATAATGATATAAACTAGCTTAATACTTGTTTACGTAGTAATCTTACGTTTAATGATTTTACATTTTGTGATCATCAAAACATAGAGATATCGAAAACAATAAATAACGTTTTTATTCATTATTTATGTCAACAGAAGCTTTGTGAGGATTAAGAATGAATGTAATTTTCTCATCATCGTCGTCGGAATCATAGTAAGTAAAAGATTTATAAGAATTAGACGCTTTCTCTTCAGCAAGTAACTCTGCAATAGACTTCTCATGAGGCTCGGGAGTACAAGTATCATGATTATTCGCCCACTTTCGTAACATCTCACCAAGGGATTTCATTTCCTCAATAACTTCATCTGAAATTTGAAACTTGGCGGAATTTTGTGGGGGTTGGTTAAAACCGTAAGAATCGTAACACGAATTAGGCTCAAAATAAGAATTATTAAACGATCCCCCACAATTTTCAAAATTTGACGAACTTTGAAATGAATCACCATTGTAATACGGTACTTGCTCATAAGAGTTTTGAGGATAATTGGAAAAATTCGGGTTAGAATCATTGATACGAAAATTATTGTCTTCAAAAGCACAACACGCACAAAACCCATTGATAGTACTTCTTCCACACCTCTCGCAAATGCACCGTTTACAAATCGATGTCGAATCCAACGAATCTCCACAATAATCACAATAACGTCGATCGTACGAAAAATTATCGGGCTGAGGTGGGTAGTTGGTGAAATTTGAAGGAGAGTCGAATGAATTCGTGTTTTGATCATAAGTGAATGAATTATTCGAACCACAAAACAAACAACTTCCGTTTTGATTATCGTTACCACACCTTACACACGTACAATATCGACAAGGTGAACCATAAAGTGGTTCACCACAACCAACACAAGGAATCATTGATTCCATTAAATAGTAGGATAAAGAGATAGAATTATCGGTTTAGAGGGTTAAAGAAGAAGAATTAAACGTAAAAGAGGATAAGAAGAATATATTTTGGTTTTTCGTAACATAAAAACAAATCAAGGCAAAAATGAAAATCAAATATGAAAAGGAAAATATTTTTTTGGTTTTTTTTTTTTTTTTTTTTTTTTTTGGTTTTTTTTTTTTTTAAAAAAAATGAATAACTTCCGAAGAAGGGTCTTCAGATCACCAAAAACGATACAAGGACGACGCTCTCGTTTCAAACCTTCCCCGGCAGCGGCGCCATGAAATTGATGTGAGTATAGTTGCGTACTTATTCTCGGATCGTTGTCCCAGCGAAGGTAAGACGGCGATTGAGTCGGCTTGTGTCGCGTGATTAATGAAGTGAATGAGGATTAAAGATGATATTTTGGTTGGTTTTTGATCACACTACTAAAAGGATTTAAAACGCAATTAAAGTAAAAAGAAGCAATAAAACGACGCAAAGGAAACGAATAAATAAAACAAGCATTGGATAAAATAACTAAAGTAAACGAGATTTAAAATGCGACAAGAAATTAAAACGGGAAATGAATTTAAAAACGATATGTTTGCTAAGTGACGTGAATAAGTTCATCAAGTGTGGATTTAGGAATCGTTGACGAGTTATTTTCCTTACAAAAGATTACTTGTTTTGCAAATAATCGTTTGAAAAGATAATAATTTCTAAACGTGTGATTTTATTATTTTCCGGCTTTTGACGTTCGAATAAAAAAATCACAAGTCCAAATAATCATAACGATTATTAATCACGGCCCCTATTAAAATAAGCCACACTTAACTCACAAACTCGTGCCACTAAGCAAACATTATTAAACTACTCGAGACTCATATTAAATTTACTTACTTGATAAAATAAAAAGACTTGATAAAATAAAAGACTTAATACAATAAAAGACTCGATAAAAGAAACAAACTAAATGAACCAAACTAAAATTCAGCGGAGTTTCGTTTAGATATAAGAACAAGAGACCTCACTCGATAAACGATGAGGTAATGATTATCATACTTGATAATCTTGGCTAACTCGCCAAATAAAGTTACTCGGTACTCAAAATAAACAATACTCGATAAAAACTAAAAATAAACTAACTCGCTAAAAATAAAAATAAGAAAATAGCTACTCGACAAAAAGAAAAACAAAAATGGCTTATTCGGAAAATAAATATTAAAACCAAAGTAGATGACACCATTGACTTGCCAAACATTGATTCTAAAAGTCGATGACGTCAGTTGATACTTTTTAGAAACAGATTTAGCCATGATCTATAAATTGCAAAATAGTCCTTCTTAGCCATACTCGACAAAAAGAAGAAATGCATACTCGACAGAATTTGCTACTAGTTATTCGATATTATTAAAAAACTTTACTTGGAATTATTAAATACTACATACTCGATAAACTTTTAAAAGCCATACTCGATGAAAGCAGGAAGAAGCATACTCGATAAAAATGTAAAACTACCTTACTCGATACAACTAGACCATACTCGATAAAACAGAAACATACTCGATAAAAATAAAGGCTTACTCGATAAAACCGTAACTAAAACACGAATATGATCCAAAATAAAGCCTAAAACTATTGTTTTTCAACCAAATTCATTACTAAACAAACTAATTTAACCATAAACTTTAAATCCCACTAATTAAAACACGAATTTAACAACTAAAAATTAAAGATTTTTAGAGAGATAAAGCTTTAGAGAGAGAAAGTAAATGAAAACTCATAAAATGCATTAATAAAACTACACTACTCCTAAAACTAGCCAACTAACTAACCCTAAGACTAACCAACCTTCCAAATGAGGCTTACATGTTCTATTTATAGGCTAGGGGCTAGGGCTTCTCTAAACTTTGACATTGTTGCACATTTAGCCCCTAGACCTTTACAAAACATGAAATTCAAGCTTAAAACATATTAAAATGCAACTAATACAACTCGAGACTAAACGTAACGGTCTTGTAACTTGGAGGATTTGAGTTGACTTTTCTTCCAACGTTCTTAAAAGGACCAAAGTTGACAACTTGCTGAAACTTGGAGGACCGTTATTGTAAAGGTCTTTACACTTCAACTAAGAGTCTCTTTTGTTATACTTTGAATCTCTAAGGATTTGAATTGTCATTTTGGGCTTTTCTTGGATAAATTTCTTCATCGGCTTCGGCTTTTGACACTTTTCCAAATCTCGTACTTGTTTTAGGCTTTTTGGTTGATTTTGTTGCCATTTATGCAATATCCGCTCCTGCACGATCACAAACACAAAAACACAATATCTTTGGCAATTATCGTTAGTTTTTGGTTGTTTTGGTCCGTAAACTAAGGTCAAAAGTATGTGTAAAATAACACATACTAGACTCATTAGAGGTCGTTCTTTATACTTGGTGACTTTGTGCTATGAAGTCACGCCCCCGATTAACTTTCTGCTGCAACATTTTGGGGTATGACATCTGGTGCATATTTTTAATTTTGTTACCGAGCGTCTATATTTATATTTTAAATGAATTTGAGTAGTATTCTTTTATGTTCTTAATAATCAAAAAATTTAGTTTCTTGTGAATGATATTTTTCAAATTTAATAATTAAGTTTATAATGGTCAAAATAATAAATGAATTTCATGTTTATTCGTTTATATAAATATTATGATAATTTTATCGGATATTGCAGTTTTGAGAAAAAGTTTCCGAGGATATTTTAATATGGTGAATAATTTTCGGTTATGTTTATTATGTTAATATTTATCAAGATGTTACCTTTTTGAATTTATAGTATCATATGTTTATTATGTATGGTATGGTTTTCTTGAATTAAAATAGGATATGGTATAGTTTTAACTTTATTAGGATAACTATTGAGTTATATGTTTAACATATATCAATACTTTTAAATATTTTAGGATATATTGTGTTATGTATTTAAAATATATAAATATTAATGTTTAATATTTTATGTGAAAATGTTTGTTTATTTTCTATATAAATATTTTATGGTAATAATTATCAGATATTTAAATTCTGTTAGATATTTAAATTCTGTGAATATTTTTCGGATATGTTAACTATGTTAATGTTAATCAAGATGTTATTCTTTTGAAATTTATAATAGGATGTGTTTTTTTATATATGGTATGGATTTTCAAATTTAAATTTAGATATGATATACTTTTAAGTATATTAGGATAGGGTGGGGATCCAGTGAGAAGAAAACTTATAATGAGAAGGATGAGAAATAACTACAACCAAATATTTGAGATGCGTCGACTTGAATTAGATGCATCTCTATTCATTTAGATGCATTCCAACTAGTTTCAAAATTGATTTTAAAGTGAAAACGATGCATAGTAGTACTTGCAATAAATTTGACCCGCAGAGGACGAAAAACACATACAATTTGCATAACTTGCTAAAATGCATCTAATATATGTATATGCATCTAATTTTTAGCAAGAAAATATATTAGGATGCATCTAAAAGATTAGGGATGCATATAATTCAAGTCGATGCATCTCTACTCCGTGGTTATAGTTATTTCTCATCCTTCTCATTGTAAGGTTTCTTCTTATTTGATCCTAAGTCTATTACGATAATTATTATATTATGTGTTTAAAATATATCCATACTTAATATATTAGGAAAACTATAGTGTTATTTATTTAAAATACATCAATATTTTTAACTATTATAGATTATGATATACTTTTATATATTGTACAAATTTTAAATTTTTTTAGTAAGATATGATATACGTTCAATTATTTTAAGATGTCTATTGTGATATTTATTTAAAATATATCAAGTATAATATTTTTACATTTATTGTTTGTATATTTATATTTTTTTAGTTATTAAAAAATATAAATATGATACATGATATTGATGCATATAAATTACGGGTGGTGATGAGAACACATACACATCAATTGAGTATTTTCAATAAATATTTTACTATACAAATGAAAGCTGAAAATATGATGTTTTTGTACATACATTGAAGATTATTTATTTCATCATATGCTGTGTACTAGAGGTGAGCACAAAAACTGAAAAACTGAATCAAAACTGAAAAAACCGAATCGAAAAAACCACCCCATTTGACAAACCGATGGTAGTGGTTTTCAATTTCGTAAAACCCGAATGTTTGGGGTGGTTTTTGGTTTCATAAGAAAAACCGAACAAAAAAACCGCCTTGCCCCACTTTTATATATGTTTTTTTTATAATTTTATCTATATACGAGATTTGCTATTTATAATTTAATCTATATACGAGATTTGCTATTTATTTATAACATTTGAGTAAACAACTTTATCGATTAAAAAATAAAACAATAGTGTTCTTCAAACTGGTTATATTTATAGATACTAGAACGGTACCCGCGAAATGCGGCGGCGGGTACCCTGTGACTATATTTTGCGGTCGGTTACACGTTTAATTGACTTCATGCTTTATAAGTAGAGATTTTTTGCTTTTTTGCTTTTACTTTTTGTTTTTTGTTTTTGTTTTTGGTTTTTCGGTTTTTCAGTTTTTCGGTTTTTTCTGGTTTTCAGGTTTTCAAGTTTTCAGTTTTTCAGGTTTTCAGTTTTTCAGTTTTACAGTTTTCCAGTTTTTCAGTTTTCCAGTTTCCGGTTTTTCAGTTATCCCGTTTTTCAGTTTTTCAGTTTTTCAGTTTTCAGTTTTCCAGTTTTTCAAGTTTCCAGTTTTCCACTTTTCATTTTTCCAGGTTTTCTGTTTTTCAGTTTTTCAGTTTTCAGTTTTTCTGTTTTCATTTTTTCAGGTTTTATGTTTTTCAGTTTTCAGTTTTTCTGTTTTCAGTTTTCTGCAATTAATGCTTGAAATCCTTCTTCAATCAATATTTGAAATCTTTCCATATGAAGAAATAAAAAGTCTGAATTTTAAGCCTTTCTAATTACAGAATAGTCCCAAATGCATTATAATGTAGTATAGATTATATCTTTGTTTTCGAACAATAGTGTTCTTTGAATATTTTTGTGAACGAAAAGTGGAAATCCGCAAAGACATGCATTTTATATTTTACTATTTTAGATTCATGTTTGGTTGTTTCATACTTTTTCAAAGCTTTGGATTTCTAGATATTATGCTATTATTGATATTTGTTTAAATATTTTTGCTTGAAAACTTTGAATCGTAAAATTTATATAAGATTAAGACTTTCTTGTTTTCAAGTAAGAAGACACCGAAACCGAACCGATTCATTGTTAAAAACCGAAAAACCGAAACCGAAAAAACTGAAACCAAACGGTTTGTAGTTTCAAAAACCGAAATATATGGTTTAATTTTTGGTTTTACCATAAAACCGCCCCACCCCGCCCCATGTTGTACCTAAAAGAAATGCCATGGTCCTTTTTCAGTGTTATTAACATGTATCACATATCGCACAATTAGCATGCAAACACAAACACTTAACAATTAATGCATATTAATCCATTGATCCATGATAAAACATGCATGTTTTCATCATGGATCCACATAAACAGTTATTATCATATAATCAAGTTTCCAAGATCGCTTACTTATAATGACATAAAAAAATTTATTCGTTAATTAATACATTACAATTGCATACAACCTAGGGTTTCTACACCTTTTACAAACCCTAATATTTATTTTAATTTAAAGCATTCGGCCCTAATTAAAAAAAATATGGTTTCGAAAAAACAAACCCTAGAAATCATAAACATGTAATAATCAATTAAAGATTCGATTTTTATGTGTTTCGGTAATTAATTACACAATATTAACGGCTCGTGATGCCACTGTTGGAATTTAATAATCATGACTAGCATATTATAAACCCAAATTACATAGAGCATGCAACTGAAGACTTAAATAAATACTTGTAATTAATTAACCGAAAACTAAATAGTAAGCGTACCTTTTAGAAATCCAAGCAAAACAATGATCAAATCAAGTTAAAACGTAAAGATAGGGTTTGTATTATTCGACTATAATAGAATTCGAATGGGCAAGAATTAAATCCAAGAGGGATTTAAATCTAGGGTCTTGTACATACGTATTAGTAACGATTCGATGCGAATGCTAGTTTCAGAATCACACAAGCTAAACGATTCACTTGAATCTTGTAAACAAGGAACCCTAAGAGGGTGTATACGACCGGCCATAAGAGGAGGAGAGAAGAAAAAAATAAAAGCCTAGCTTTTGGGATTCAAGATTATTCAAAAATAAATGCATGTGATTTGTATTTATACTTGAATAACTTAGTGTCCAAGTTAGGGTAGGAATCCCTTAGGGATACCCTAATCGGCCGAATATACAAGTCAAGAGGGAATTCTAGATCCTTCTTGGCTTGTTTCCTTATATTCGTCTTCCTTCATTATTTAACGACCATTAGTCACTTCCGTTAAATACTTAACGATCGTTAACTATTTATTTTGTGATTATATATAATTAAGTATAACTATTATAAATTAGTTATAAATCATCGAATCTCATACGTAATGTATGCAATCTCATAGTCTCATGTTCGAATCCAGTCATACGTATATTAAATATATCCAAAACTAACAACTTCGAGAACTGCAACATTATTCACTTTTATTTGGAAATGTAGCGTGACATTTAATTTGGTATAACTGATATGGTATTGTGCACGTTTCAATGTTAAGTAGCTTAAAAAGGTGACGAAAGTGTCCTCTGGAAAGATATTCAGGGGATTCCATGGGAGAGATCGAGTTTTTAGTAAATCCAACAGTCAAAATAGCGACTTTTACATTATTTGTTTGCTTTATTTCTGAAACATAGGTGTACGGTGGAGAAGCGAGAATATATGCACTAGAGAAGCGAGAATAAATGCAACTTGGAAAGGTAAAGTCGCACATTGAACAGATGACAGGTGGAGTGTCAGATTTCCCTTTTATCAAAGTGCCGTTAAAGTTAAAGTGAATGGAACGGAACTTAACTTTTCTTTTGGTTTAATCATTTGGTTCTGTAGGTTTTCTAATAAGGGTGTTAAACAATGTTTGTCTTTTGGTTTGGTGACATTATATGTCTATTGCGTTGTCGACTTAAAGGGATGCTCAAACAATGTTTGCCTTTTGGTAATTTTATCTTGAATATTAGTAACACGTATGTTCAGTTAGAGTGTTTTTTTATATATACACATATGTTAGTTGTGCTTACTATACATGTAAGAACATTATTCAAAAATGTGTTTGAATCATGCAGTGTGCATTCATTAATATACCTATAACATACCATAGTTTATAACATACATGCACAATCGGAGAAACGTGTATTTGGATCATTTACTTATAAATGAATACTCACGGATTACCACTTTCATCTTTTGTATCTCAACCCACCCAAAGGCACACTACCAACCCACGTTTAAAAATGAACACAATATAATGTCACACACTTTTTTATATTTACATACGATATCTATAAAAAACTACTACAAATGTAGTCTATAAAGAAGTTCTTAAAGGTTTATAACCATGTTTGAAGAGGTACAAATATACATACGATATCTTTTGTGACATTTTTTTTATATTTACATGTATTATTAATCACAAACATCTTTTTACTTACATTTTTTTCACTCTTATTAGGTGCTCAAGAAATGTTCATTGGCTTATCAGTTTGTGGAAAACTAGAAGGGGGGTTGAATAGTTTTACGTCTTTTTAAATTTATAAAACTTGGTTTCAAAATATTAATTCGAGTTTATTCAATTGTTTGTTTGAAAAACCTTTGATTAAAGTTTAATATGAAAACAGCTATATGATCTATTATATGTGTCCTTTTAGGTTTGTTATAAAAACTTTGTTTTTGAAAACTTTGTTTACTTTAAAAAGTTGGGTTATTACACAAAAAAGTTACTAAAGTTTCCCAAAAATTTGTCCTAAGTTACTATAGTTTCATTTTGTTCACTTAGGTTACTGAACTTTCGGGAAGCATACACTTCGAAAATTCAATGTTAGTCCGAGTAACCTGAACGTATATTTTTTGATAAGTTCAGTAACCCCAGTGAACAAAGTTTCAAAGTTCAATAACCTAAATATTCATTTTTATAAGTTCAATTACCTGAGTGAACAAAGTGTCAAAGTTCAGTAACCTGAATGAACAAAATTAAACTATAGTAACTTAGGACAAACTTTTGGGAAACTTTGGTAACTTTTCTATACCATAACCCTTAAAAAGTTTAGATTCGATGTTATGTGAATTCAAATCTTGCACAATATAAACAATTATAACTAAGTACTAAAGCAATAATAATGTAAGTAAGATAAAAAGTAAGAGATAGAAAGATCGAACCGCGAGACAAGAGATTTATAGTGGTTCGGCTACAAGGACACCTTCCTTGCCCTACTCTACTCCCCGAGCACCTAACTCGAGAGTTTTCTTCACTATGTCAACAAGCTCCCTTATGGCGGAGAAAACCTTACACACCAATTATCACACCACAACTTCGTCACACCTTTTTCACAACGTCTACACAACTTCTTCACACCTAGTCACTACTTAATCACACCACTACTTCTTCACACCTAGTCACTATTTAATCACACCACTACTTCTTCACACCTACAATAATTCCACACCACTACCTCTTCACAACTTCTCTATACACACCTTACTAGCCTAATTCCTTAAGCTTACACTATCTAACTAATATTCTTAACTAATACACAAATGGATGAATAATATACAAGTGATGATGCACAAACAACTTGGATGTGGAGGTCACAACAAGTTGTAATACTTCTTATCTTGAAGGATTGAAGTATTCTTCTCTTGCACTTGAAAGGTTGAAGCTTGGATCACTTGGAAACAAAAGCTTATGATTATATGATCAAATGGTTTAAGAGAATGGTATAGAAGATTTAGATCAGAAAGTTTATAGTGCAAAAGGTGAGGAAAAATGTCAGATTTGAGCCAGTATTTATAGGGGAAAAAATACTGTTTGGGAGCGTGGGTGGTCCCCTTAATTGAGGGGGCGGTCCCCTTAATTCTTGCCGGTCCCCTTAATTAATTAAGGGGGCCGCCTAATAAAAAAATATTTTTTCTTCAAAATATTTATTTTGAATAAAACATTTCTTATAAATACAAAAATATTTTGTATAAGTTTAGAAATGTTTGTCCCACTTTAAAAAATGTAAGGTTTGTAAAAATAAAAATTCCTTTGATCATAAAATGCATTAGACACTTTGTTTGTTCATACCTTAAGTGATTTGGATGCTAAACTGAATATTTGCGACTAAATACTTGTTTACGTCATAATTTGTAGTTCAATGAGTTTAGGTTTTGTGATTATCAAAACATAGAGATATTGATATATGTTAATAACGTTTTTAGGCATTATTTATATCAACAATCTCCCCCTTTTTGATGATTACAAAACCTAAACTCATTAAGTCTAAAAATTAATTTTTAGACAAGTACTTAGTGAGTTTATATTCACTTCCCCCTTTTTGTAGAATCAAAAAGGTTATGCCGACTAGATTCATAAATGAAGTTAGCCGGCTAGAAAGCTCCCCCTTAATGTGTGCTCCCCCTCGTTCGAGGGCACCAAGGAATCGAGATGTTGCATTCTCGCAAGAAAAATATTAGAAGCACACACATATATAGCAAAATAAGGAAAACAACAAGCATAGCAAACAAATATTAATGTCACATAGCAATATATTCATTTATTATAAGTAAAAGATCCTAATTTGTCAAAGAGAGCCATCGGACTTGCTTGCAACAAAGGTTGATTCTTATTTGAAAGTGAAAATCATAAGCATATAGTATGCTTAGATGGTTGATGATGGAGTGTTTGGAATGAAAATGGTTGAGTTAGGGTAAGGTTGTTGGATTAATGGAGGTATATATTTGGGTGCATGAATGTTGGAAAGTTTGGTGGTGGAGAGTTTGTAGCGGAAGAGGTTGATTGAGGTTTTGGATGTTATTCAATTGAGGGTATTGGATGTGATCTAGTGAGAAGATATTCAATCCAAGTGAAGTGTTCATTGAATGCAATGGTTTTTAGGAGAAAGATGCAACAAGGTCAATTTTTGACATATTTTTCAACTTGATTCAAGTTGTGGGGTGATGAAGGAGAGCTAGAGGGAGGTTGTTCCAAGTTGCGTTGAGCAAGGTGTAAGGAAAGAAAAGCACTAAGCTCATGGGCTTCCTTGAGTTCTTCAATGAACTTCAAGTGTTCGGAGGAAGGTGATGATGGTGGAGTGTGATTGATGATTGGACATGCAACATAGGAATAGCATGTGTGTTTGTAGGAGGTGGTGGTGATACTTTTGGTGGTGAAGATATTTGTGAGTTTGGGTAATCATGAATGGATGAGGATGAAGGTATGGAGGAAGAGGATGTTTCACGAATGGAGGATGTTTTGGATGGTGGATTGGTAGGTTGAGCAAAATGTGAGGTGTTGGAAATGAGATTGGGATTGTTGTTTTGAGATTGAGCATGCTCTTCATATAAATTGTATGGTTGAAATGAAAGTGTATTTTTGGGAGCAAGGATGGATGTTTGGTTATTATGATGAGGTTTATGAAAGGGTTCATTTGAGTGAACATGAGGTTTATGTATCATATGTTGGCAATTATGCTAAGTGAGAATTCTGCTGATGGATTCTGCTGAAGAGTTGGAATCTGCTAAAGATAAGTTTCTGCGGAAGAATAGTTTCTGCGTATTGTGTTTCTACGGATATAGATAAACCGCGTATTTTGTAATTTCGTTAGCATATGCATGAGTTTTATTAGGAGAAGATAATGCATATCTTCTATAGTTTATAGAATATACGTTTCTTGTGAAACGGTTTAGGGTTAGGGTTCCTTGTCTATAAAAGGGACATATTATTATATTTTATGTACGAGTTTGAAAAACAAGTTTTAGTTTTTATAAAAGATCCATAGAGGATCAAAGAATTCTTAGTATTCTGTGTTCTTACTTGTGTTTGTTTCCGCTTTAGAATACAAGTATTAGAGACTTTCTATTAGTGTGTTTGTGATTACATAAACATTGCTAACGATTCACGAGTGCTCAAAGATCTATCAAGGTCTTAGGTTCAACAAGTGGTATCAGAGCCTCGGGAGAGTCTCTGTGATACTAAGAACATCAACTTTTTACACACTCATAACCAAAACAACCAACCATCATGCCTGGATCTGACAATGAGACAGAAGTTACACACAATCAAAACACCACATCCTTACAACAACTCAATCTCACAAACAGTAATGCAAAATTCCCTTACCTCAAGAAAGAAGAATATGAACTTTGGTCTATGAAGATGCAGAACTGGATAACCAATATTGACTACAATCTTTGGAAGGTGGTCCTTAAAGGTAATAGCCCAAAGAGGACTGGAAATGATGAAGAAGGAAGGATGTACCATCTTGATCCTACAACTGCTGAAGAGATTCTAGCTGTGCAGAGGGAAAGTAAAGTCAGAACTATTCTCCTTCAGGCTATACCAGAGGATCACTTGGGCGACCTTTACTTCATGACTGATGCAAAGGATATCTGGATGGCCATAAAAGCTAGGTTTTGTGGGAATGAGGAGTCTAGAAGGATGAGGAAATCAATGCTCAAGCAGCAGTTTCAAGAGTTTCAGATCACCAAGGAAGAAGGTATCCACAAGGGATATGACAAGTTCCACAAGATCCTGAGTCAACTGAATCAGCTAAAGGCCAGGCCAGACAATGAAGATTGCAATGCAAAGTTCCTGAGATCCTTACCTCCATCTTGGCTGCAAGTAAGCATTGCACTCAAAGCTAAGGGTGGACTGGACATGATGTCTTTTGATGATCTATACAATGTTGAATCTAATACCCTTGATAGATCTTGTAGCTCTCGTTGATCGTTAGTAGTGTCTATGTAATCACAAACACTCTAATAGAGAATCTCCAAAGCTTGTATTCTAATGTGGAAAACAAATACAAACATAAACAATGAATACTAAGAACGTTTAATCCTCTATGGATTTTTTATATATTAATAACTTGTAAACTCGTTCGTTACATAGAACATAAACTTGTGTTCCTTTTATAGACAAGGAACCCTAACCTAAACCGTTTCACAAGAAACGTATATTCTATAAACTTTAAATGATATGCATTATCTTTTCCTAATATTACTCATGCATATCCTAACTACATTACATAATACGCGGTTTAACTATATCCGCAGAAACTAAATATGCTGAAACTATGTCTTCAGCAGTATCACATCTTCAGCAGAATCTGTGTCTTCAGCAGATTCCTTCAGCAGTAACCATCAGTAGAATTCTCACTTAGCAGAATTCCCAACAATCCTCCCCTAATCTTGAATTTGACAGGGTTAAGTTCAAGATTCCTTGATAGATCAGTAATCACAATAATGTAAAGAGGATTGTCTTCAAACATCAGCAGCAAAGAACCAAAAAGATGACATCTCTATGATGAATAAGCTTGAAACACCATATCTTTGCAGCAACATATGACATTAGATACATCAAAACAAATAAGTTTCATACTATTCTCATCACATCCAGGTGTGTTAACTCCTGTGAGAGGTGAATCATTGAAAATAATGGATTTGATGTCTCTTTACCAATAGCCATCACTACTGGAGTAGCCAAATGTTTAAGTTCGAAAACCATGGTACACTGATAACCATATGATTTTTAGTAAATCATCAACTATAAACGGATTTGAGTTGTCTTTACCTGTAGCCGTTTGCTCAGGACTAGCCAATTCTTAAAGGAAACATCCTTGGTGAATTGAAAACCAATATGGATTTCCACTGCCTTTACCACAAGCCATATACTTATGGGCTAGTCAATTCTTAGGATTTTCACAGAATAAGATCCATGGTGAATTGATGACCATTTCAACTCTCAGCAATTAAACATGGGTGAGTTGAGTACCCTATGATTTTTGGCAAATCATTACAGCCATCAACAAATTTGATGTGTCTTTACCAAAGCTGTACCGTTTGGACTAGCCAACTCTTTGATGGACACAAGTCACATCTGGTGAGTTGATAACTATCAACAGAGTTACTATACAACAAACCTGCAAACAGTTAGTACAAAATCTAAGAACTACCTTTTTTTTTTTTTTACTAAATAAACATATACAACAAATAATACCATAATCAAGTAGAAGCCTGAGGTTGTAGAAGCTGAGACTTGATTAATCCAATCAATTGTTCTGCATGTGTGAGATCATTGGACACTGGATTAGGAGAAACCTCCAACTTTCTTCTCAGCAGTTTAGATGACAATGGATACTGCTGATCAGAGAACATACAAACTCTCATCCCACACTTGGACTCCACAACGTGTACATTTGGTGAAGGGTAGAATCTCCATGTATCAACCTTCCATTTATGAGAATTCTTCCAAATAGAATACCCTGTACTATTAGGAGACTTAGAATCAAAAAGAACTTGCAGATCCCCCAATAAGTACAACCTTGCCCCTTGTGGTTTATGACTTGCATAATAATGTGTCACATATGCATAAAGAGTGTTCAGGTCTTGTCTATCCACCAAATGTAGTATATCCTTCAAGAAAGTAAACTCCACAGAAGATCCATCCATTCTATAGATTGTGTTGATCTGACCATCAGTCACCTTCCAATCTTTCAACANAAGAACTTGCAGATCCCCCAATAAGTACAACCTTGCCCCTTGTGGTTTATGACTTGCATAATAATGTGTCACATATGCATAAAGAGTGTTCAGGTCTTGTCTATCCACCAAATGTAGTATATCCTTCAAGAAAGTAAACTCCACAGAAGATCCATCCATTCTATAGATTGTGTTGATCTGACCATCAGTCACCTTCCAATCTTTCAACACACTATACGAATCTTCTGGAAAAGTTGTAGGAGAACCCTTCTTGATAAAGGTAGCATTGTCAGCCTGTAGATCCACATGTTTAGATGATCTCTCCTTCCTAGCAGTCTTCTTCTTGGATATCCTTAGAGATCTTCTAATAGCAACATGTCTTTTGTGGGACATCCTCTTCTTCCTCCTACCAGGTACATAAATTCCCAGAGAGACAGAGGGATCTACCTTGTCAGATGCACCAGAGGCATCTTCAGTAGGAACAGAGGATGGAGCATCAGTAGGAATGGAGATATGCACACCTTTTTGATACAGCTTATCCATTTCTTTCCTAGCCTTTTTAGCTTTTGCAGCTGCTTGTTCAGCTTGTTTAGCCAATACTGCACGATAGTTGGAAAGAAATGATCTTCCTGGATCAGCAGATACAGAAGAAGGAATCTCATTTGTATTTGGTTGTTCCTTGGAATCCATATCATGATCAACAGCAACTGGTGAAGCTTCAGAAGAAACAGCTATGATAGAAGCTTCAGAAGAAACAGGAACAACTGATGGTTGACTAGCAGATGCTTCCTCAGTAGAAATGGAAGACACACCCTTTGCTTCATCAGATGGTAAACTGACAGAAGATTGTACACCATCAGCAGTTTGCACACCATCAGCAGTAGAGTCAACAATCTTGGATCTTTTGGCAGTAGGAGCTTCCAGAACATCAGCAATCCTTTTGACTTGAGAAGCTGGTTTAATTTGCTTCATAATCAAATTATACAGCCTTATGAGCTCAGAATCAGGTAGATTCCAGACTTGCTTCTTCTTCAAACCAGAAGTGTATAGAGCAACACTTTGGTTGTAAACCACATTCCTCATATAAGTCCTCCTCTCTGCTTCAGTAAGTGGTTTTTCTCTTTTAGCTTTAGCCTTCTGAAGTGCAATAGCTTGTCTCTTGGCAGCTGCATCCTTCTTCTTCTGATCTCCAAGTGCAACCATTTGATCAGCAAAATTTTCTCTATCAAAATTAGCTCCCAGTATACTCTGAGCAAGAGTAGGATTTGATGCAGCTTGCATAGTATATGTATCCCACTGCTCATCAGTAAAATGAATGGATTGTGCATCCAATTCCCTTTGTCTTGCAGGAGACAGATTGAAAGTAAATTAAGCTGAGAGCCTTTCTTGTAGTGCTTTGCTCTTCATCTGATATTCATACTCTTGAAGCATTCTTATCTGCTCAATCCTTTCTTTATCATACATAGACTCTGGATTAATCAATTCTTCAACAAAAGCTTCCTTTCCTTTAGCAGAAACAGATACATCAGAAGCAATAGTAGATGGCTCCTCAGCATGAGACAAATCTACATAAAGGGCAGCAGCAGGTGCATCAGAAGAAACTTGTGAAGTAGGATCTTCAGCTGGAGTAGAAGCACCAGCAGTGTCAGATTCCAGCTCAAAAGTTTGCCCAACAACAAATACTTCTGATGGTTCTTCTGAAGGTGAAGAAAAAGACTGAGCTTGTGCTTGATCAACTGTAACAGGCTCCATATCTGCATCAGCAGGAACTTGCTCATCTACAACTTTAGAAGTCCCAGCAGCTACTTGAGCCAAATATTGTCTCCTTCTTTTTCTGCTGAACTGAATTGTCTCCTTTTGTGGAATAGCTTTAGGAGATGAAGAAGTAGCAGCTTGTTGAGCCACATCAGCTAATACTTCAAGAGAGTCCATTTGCCTTCCCTCTTGTTCTTCATCAGAAGAAACCACCAAGTTTCTTTTCATTTTCTTCCCAAGTTGTGCTTCTAGTCCCTGAATCTTATTCTTCAAAGCCACAATTTCAGCACCAAGTGAAGATTTAGTGTCTGCAAGCTCTGTTTGAAGATCATCAACCTTTTTGACATACCTGTTGAGCAAATCATATACAGATGTGAGAGTAATAGGCTCCTCAGCTCCACCAGCAGATTGCTCTGTGGTAATGGGAGCATCATTGGGCCTTTCAGGAGAAACAGGCTCAAAGGTAGGAATATTATCATCAAAAGGTTCTCTTTCAGGACTAGGTGTGGGAAGTCTAGTTATCTCAGGTTCAAAAGGCAAAGGTACTGATGTACCAAGAGACTGAAGTGTTTCTTCTACCTCAAGAACTGGCTCATCAGGAGCAATAGAGATAGGTGGTGTATGAGGCCTGGGTGAACTAGGGAAAGGTTGAGGTTGGTCAGGAGAAGCATTGGATGCTCCAGCAGCAATGGAAGGTCCCTCATTAGTGGCAACTGATGGATTACCATCAGCAGCAACACTGGGAGATGATGGATTTCCATCATCAGCAGGATGTGGAGAGGGAGGAGCTTCAGCATTATTACCCTCACCAGCAGCATTATTGCCTTGTGGCAGCATAGCTTGTAATAAAGGGTGAAATGCCCCTACAAAATTAGTTCTCATAGATGCAAAAACTTTCTTTGTAAGTACTCCTATGGGACAAAAGGTTTGCTCTTGGGTTGTTATATTTAAAATCATCTGTAAGAATCTAGGGTACATTAAAAACTTATGCTTTTTCCTTTGAATATTTTCAATCATATTATCAAAGATAAACTTAGAAAAATTATAAGTTAAACCCTTTGAGAGACAGACAATACCACAACCCAATTAGGTAGAGAACTGATCTCATCCACCTGACTTGTTGCTGATACACTGAAGCAATGTGTGCACCAAAAATCTCCACATAGGACAAAACTGATTCTTGTGCCACATGTCTGTTGCAGTACTTTGGTAGCCAACATCTCTTAAACCAGCAAGTATTTCTTCAGTGTTGGTATGGTAAACACCTCCTTCATCATTCAAATGTAGCTGTGTCCTAATCAGTGATTCAGTCACCACATACTCTGTTCCTTCAATTGTTGCTACAATTTCTGTGTCAGACCTCTTAGCAGCCGTTGCCCAAAATTGTTTCACCAACGATTCATATATCACATTTGGAGAATGTGTTAGAGCATAATGAATCTTGGACCTCTGCAAAAACTCTACCATTGGATCATATTGCTCATGGCCTTGTGTCTTAGTCAGAAAAGCAACCTTGTTATGATCTTTCTTGACTTGAAGAGATGCCATGTGAAGATTTTGAGATTAGAGGTTACGACTTAATCAATTTGGGAATGGGTTTTAAACTGTTTGATGAGGGAATAAGTTATTTTGGGCAGAGTGATTTGAATTAGGTTATAAACGGAAGTTACCCAATCGAGGCCAAGTATATCGAAATAGTTTGTTGACCATATCGATTGATAGTCAATCAGCAGAAACGGTTGGTAAAATATCTTCAGTAAATATCCAACGTTTCACTGTGCCATCCGTTACGCATTAATTACCCTATTACATTGACTCTGCTTATAAAATCCACCCAAATCACAAATCTCATCAATCACTTATTCCCAAATAAAGATCAAACCCTAATTTCTCAATATTCCCTCAATTTTATCCCAAACCATGTCTTCCAAACCCGAGATCATCGATCTATCCTCTTCCTCATCATCATCATCATCTAGTGATGGTTGGAATACTTACTTTCCACCCATTAAACGACCCAGTACACATCCAGTAACTACAAACCAAGGAGGCAAAAGAAAGCATGAGATGGGGGAAACAAGTCAAGCCCCCATTCCTGCTGGTTCTGATTCTTCTGACTATTCAAACCCTTGGGTACCTTATCCTGCTTCAGATAGAGACCTAGTCTCTCCTTTTCTCTTTACCTCGGATGAGGAATCTTCTGAGGATGAATATGAAGATCCCTCCTTTCTTCCTCCTTCCACACCTGAAAGACCACAAGGAAGATCGAGGAAAACTAACCCTCCACTTCCAAAATCAAGAGAGGTGGTTCTTGGTCTTCCTGCTCAAGAAGGCAGAGGAGAAGGCAAAGGGAAGGGAAAGGTGGAGTAGTTGTAAATGTGATGATGCCAGGGACCAGATTCATATGTTCTTGAGCATCTTCATCATCGTTTTCATCAATCCATCTTTCCATTTTCATCTTCAGCTTCTTCATCGTACTGGACATGCATCTCTACCACTTTTGATGATAGATTAGGTAGAATTCATGTAGTATTATATGTATAGGAATGGTCTTATTAACTTTTTAAGTTGTTTGTACTCTGTAACTTGTTTCTTAAATGAATGAAAAACTTTGAATTAGTATTTTCCAATACTTGTTGTTTTTCTCTTCAGTAGATGTAATGAGTATTCATTGTATTCCACTTCAGTAGAAACAAAAGTAATCAATTGTATATACTTCAGTAGAAACAATGAATATCACTATTGTCCTTCTTCAGTAGAAACAATAAATTCTTCAGTAGTAACCATAACTTCAAGTTACTAGACCTTGTTCCAAACAATCCAAACCAGCAACTGCAAAGACCTGTATGCTGTTAAACAAACACAGAAAAGCAGACCAAACAAACACACTAATATGCTAAGAAACACATTAGATGGTTAGTGTTAGAAATCTAAAATTATACAAGATTTACAACAAACTTCAATCCTCCCCTGAGGCTTATGCCTCTCCTTAAACATTGCATTTAAGGGTTAACCATCCCAATGTGGACCACTAAGTGTTGAAACCTAGGTCCTTCAAAAGCTTTAGTCAATAAATCTGCCACATTTTTATCTGTGTGAATTTTAACCACATTTATCAAATGTTGTTCATATGCATCTCTTATAAAGTGGTGTCTTATCTCAATATGCTTTGTTCTATTGTGAAAAACTGGATTTTTAACAATGTATATGGTACTTTGATTATCAATAAAGATTGTGGTGTTCATGAAATTAAACCCATAATCCAGCAACTGATTTTGTATCCAAAGTACCTGCCCACAACAATTGGCAGCAGCAACATACTCTGCTTCAGTAGATGAGGTAGCAACAATAGTTTGTTTCTTGCATTGCCAAGAAATCAATCTTCTCCCAAGAAATTGGCAACCTCCAATTGTGGACCTTCTATCCAAATTTGCACCAGCATAGTCACTATCACTATAGGCTTCCAACTTGAAAGGGGACTCTCTTGGGTACCAAAGACCTAGATTAGGCTGGCCTTTAAGGTACTTGAAGATCTTTTTGACTGCATTCAAGTGAGAAGTAAGTGGAGTAACTTGATGCCTTGAACAAGCACTCACAGCAAATGTAATGTCAGGCCTCGAAGCTGTCAAATACATCAAAGAACTAATCATAGATCTGTATAGGTGAACATTCACAGCTGGATCTGATTCAATGTTGTTCTTTGGTTTAGGAGCTTCATAAAGTGTAGTGGCAGTTCTGACACTTTCCATACCAAACTTTGTCAAAATGTCTCTCACATATTTCTCCTGATGGATAAATATGCCATCTGGTTTCTGCTGAACCTGTAGACCCAAGAAGAAAGTAAGCTCCCCCATGGCACTCATCTGAAATTCACCCTTCATTAAGTCTTCAAATTCCTTGCACCAAGCTTCTTTGGTGGATCCAAAGATAATATCATCCACATAAACTTGCACAAGTATAATATCCCTTGAATCCTTCTTTAGGAAGACTGTTTGGTCAATGGCACCTCTCCTGTAGCCATGCTCCAGCAGAAACTTGGAGAGCCTAGCATACCATGCCCTTGGTGCCTGATGTAAGCCATAAAGAGCTTTGACCACCTTATAAACATAGTCAGGGTGATCTGGATCTTCAAAACCTTTGGGTTGAGTGACATATACTTCTTCTTCAATCTCACCATACAAGAATGCACCTTTGACATCCATCTGATACACAGTAAATCCTTTGTAAGATGCATAGGCCAAGAAAATCCTAATGGCCTCAACTCTAGCAACAGGTGCAAAAACTTCATCATAATCTATTCCCTCTTCTTGCCTGAACCCCTGAGCCACCAATCTTGCCTTGTTTTTGACAACTATACCCCTTGCATCTAAAAGTATTGAAAACAAAGTTCAAGAGTTAAAAGTGGGGCTATGACTCACCTCAAGTCCAGCAAACAACATAAATATCAACAGAAGCAATGAAAGTATCAACTTTCTGGTAACGGCAACTACTGACTCGGCACTACCTAATAATAATATCAATACGCCTCAGCATAAATCTTAAATAAATATTTCCCAATCCCGAACGTATTCCATTTCATTTTCCGAAAATCTCTTTCTCATATCCGTTTTACTATTTGGTATCCGTGTGTGTGTGTTGTGTCGACTCGACAAGATCCATATAAACTCGTGCTTCAAAGAATTCAGTCAAACAAATCATACAATCTACGTGATAAAGTTCATAGTTTAACAAGTTGTCTAAATAGATTGTTGAAACTTATCGGGTCGTCAACTTGATAAACCTAACAAGGTATTCGTCTTACTTGTCATTCCAAAACTACACCACGACCTAGGGCGTCGTAGGATATGTTATCCATTAATAGATCCTTCCAACATACTTAACGAATCGAATAAGTTCGTTACCTATGTAAGTTAGATATATTAATGTCAAGTATCCGTGACTAGCAAATAAATAGCAAAATGTTTAGCATCTAGGGAAAAATCCTAGTTTTGCGTGCACTCGAAATTTATAATAACTCTCGTTAAATAATGTTTATAAAAGAAAGCACTACATTTTATTTGAAAATATTACCTTTCTAAAAAAATAAAGTCTTCGTTAAATATTAATTCACTTTCATCCGTAAATTAATATTTAACATCGACATTTTATTATCTACTTATTTCTTATAAATATATATACATTTTCATATATATATATAATATGGGAGATGGGGGAGATGAAGTGTATGTAATAAAATGGGAAGAAGGGTTTAGGGGTAGGGTTAATATATCCGTAAATTGCCAAGTAGTCCCTATACCTTCTATACTTTCGAAAAGGTGCCAAAACACGGGCTTGCGGTGCAATTATTTAGCAATTCTCCCGAACACGCATACTTGTGATCACGAAAAAAATAACAAACGTCGCCAATATTAAGTTTAATCGCCACCATTTACTTTTAAATTTGTTTTTCCATCAAATTTGATTATAAGTTTGTTTATAAAAGAAAACGTAACCGTTTTTCTTTAAATCCCGAATTTCACTTCCTAAGTTCATATTTATTTCCAAAAAAGTCCTCAACACGTGTTTATATATATTTAATCATCCTTAAATAGATTTTTCCACGAAACGTGATTATAAATACACCTCTTATTTATTTCGCGTAACAAAACTTTATATATTTTGTATTATTAGGTTTCCTAGTGCCAGAGTCGAAGTAGTGCCTAACTTAACGCCATGGAAATGGTTCCACGACAATTATTCCACATAAATAATCAACGATACACGTCACATTCAACAAAATCAATCACCAATCCTCATAATTCTGAAAACTATTTCAATAAAATTTACCAATTCATTTTTAATTATAAATCGTAGTTCAAATCAGGTTCTCAAATTTACCAGTTGTCACACGTTGAGCAAGGTGTAAGAAAAGAAGAGCACTAAGCTCATGGGCTTCCTTGAGTTCTTCAATGAACTTCAAGTGTTCGGAGGAAGGTGATGATGGTGGAGTATGATTGATGATTGGACAGCAACATAGGAATAGCATGTGTGTTTGTAGGAGGTGGTGGTGATACTTTTGGTGGTGAAGATATTTGTGAGTTTGGGTAATCATGAATGGATGAGGATGAAGGTATGTAGGAAGAGGATGTTTCACGAGTGGAGGATGTTTTGGATGGTGGATTGGTAGGTTGAGCAAAATGTGAGGTGTTGGGAATGAGATTAGGATTGTTGTTTTGAGATTGAGCATGCTCTTCATATGAATTGTATAGTTGAAATGAAGGTGTATTTTTGGGAGCAAGGATGGATGTTTGGTTATTATGATGAGGTTTTTGAAAGGGTTCATTTGAGTGAACATGAGGTTTATGTATCATAAATATGGTTTGACCTTCATGGGTTAAGTTGTAGTGGTGGTGACACACTTTGTAGAGTGTAGGGAATGGTTACACGGTTGAATCCTTTTGTGAGGATGACTAGGTGGAGTTATTGGTGAAGATGGGAAATGAGTATCAAGCGGTGTGATTGGTGAGAGTGAAAGAGCGATGTTCATGGAAAGAATTTCTTGGTAGGAGGGTGTTTTAGATGGTGCATTAGGTGCACTATGAGATGAAATTTGAGGTTGAGGGGAGTAAAGGTTATGAGGTTTGAGTGTGTAAAGGTTATGAGGTTTGAGTGTGTAAGGTAGAAGGATATGGGTGAGTAAAGGTTATGAGGTTTTTGGTTTTGGTTTAATGGGAGAGGACATGATGAGATGAGTGGAGATTGTGAGGAATGTGAGTGTTTATAGAGTAGGATTGGTGGGATGAAGGACGGATAAACTTTGATAGAAGGTTTAGGATAAATTAGGTTTGTGAATTTTGGGAAGTGTAGGATGAAATGGGCTAAAAATTGAAAAAGCTTTTGAAGTCCCGACCATCAGATGGCCGGTCCCCTTAAATAGGGGCCGGTCCCCTTAAATATTAAGGGGGCCGCCCATCTGGTGGATCCCAGATTACTAGAAGTGGGTTTTTGGCAAAAAAAAAAATTGTATAAAGGGTTGTGTTTTTAGGTTTGGTTTCAAACAAGTCAAACTCTTCGAGGCAATTAAGCATATACTAATTATGTAGGCAAAGCATGTTAACCAAAGAGATTAAGTAAACAAGCAATTTCATCTAGCATGCAAACATATATATCAAGCAAGTAACATATATCGACTAGGAAACAATAAACTACACCAAGTATTTTCTTAATTATATGATTAGGAAGATTAATGAACTATTTGATGGATCCTAATGTGTGCCTATGTGTAATAAATGGGTAGTTATGATAGGATGAATTTCTAGACTTGTTACAAACAAAGTCTTAATAGACAAACCATGGTCCTCTTTATTTGATTTAGTTCACTAATAAATGTCATTTACATAAATATAGATGACAAGTATGAGATCACCATGCATGATTAAAGAAACGTTTTTAGCATTATTCGACAATGCAAGAAAATTAGTTTTCATGTGTTTCCTAGAAAATTAGTTTTCATATGTTTGGAAATAGGTTTGAACGTAGATTTGAATAAAATAGATTGGTTTTTACTTCAAAGTGTTTTAATGAAAGGTAAAGAAGATTTTCCAATCTTTGGTTTTGATCAAAACAAAATTGTGGATATTGATAGTGAAAACATGTTATTGAAAAGTGGGATAGTCATTTGAAAAACTATTTTCCAAAATGTGAGGTTTTTGCATATTTTTAGAGATATTAGATTTTTGACAACAAATATCATTAATCATAGATTTTAAAAGATGTTTATTAAAGATCTCATGCTCAAGAGGATTGGTTAAGCCTACTGTTTCATGCTATCCTTTTCTACATAACCTATGATCATTAGTGAGTGATGACGTAATTCTACATGTTTGATGAGAGAGTGTTGAATGGGGTATATCCTAACATCTATAGCTCCTTTGTTGTTGCACACTTATCTAACTTAATGCCATAGTTTACGAGAGCTTGTTTATCCATAGTTTTCTTACGTGAGGGATCTAATCCTACTTCTATATTAACGATTAATCCACTTAACTCATTTCACTTCATCACCATGAGTTTGCTAATAGTGGATATAGAAAATTTCCATTTTCTATATTGTTCGATAATGAACAATTTCATTTTATTCCTCGGAAAGTCAACTAATGATGTTTCTAGGTTATAAGTATATAAGCTATTATGTACGTATATATGTATAAGAGTTACAAACAATATATATGTATACCTAAGCATTAATCTAATTAATCATTTATCTAAGCATGCAAATTATAGCGATGGACATAAAAGAAAAGCGTACCTTTTAGTCTTCAATGGATTTTCTTCAAGCACTTCAAGTTACCATGTTGACTTATACAAGTCATTTGTAGATGAGATTCTAACATTTTTGAAGAATGATACTTAGCCATTTGGTCCCCATTGTCTCATTGGTCCAAAATTGTTTGGTCCAAACATGTTTAACATTTGGCTAGGATGCATGTATGGTGGTAATACTCCCCAAGGATTGTAACTCGGTTGATAATTCCACATTTGATGACTAGTGTTATTGTAGTTTTGTCTATTTTTGTTTCTTCTAGGTTGAGGTGTTTTAGATTGAGGATGAGAGTTGGTTTTCTTGGTGGTGGAGTTTTAGATCTTACTTTAGGTTTAGAGGATCCTACTTCGGTTTTTAAGGATGGTTTATAAAAAGTTTTTACTTCTTCATCACTAGCAAGAGGTATTTTCTTATCATTTATGAGTATGTATTTGGGATTTGATTCTAAAGGTTTTAGTTTACTAGGTTTGCTTTCAAAACTAACATTTTTTGTTTCACTAGTTGAAGCTTCGGTTTTATCTCCGGATACTCTTTGAATGCTTATTATTTTCTTAAGTGAATTACTACTATGTTCAAATTTGTCAAGTTTGCAAATTTCTTCCTTAAGTATTTCGTTTTCATTTTTAAAGTCTTCAAAATTTCTTTACCCTTTTCTAAATGGTGTATTTTAATTTTTAGTTCTAGTATTTCATTTTCTAATTTGTTGTTTATGCGTTTTAGTGATTTATTTTTAATCATTACTTTTTTTCCTAGTTTGCATAGTCTATTATACTCACTATTTAAATCTTTTTCGTCTAATGATAAATTTTCATCACTAATGTATTCGGTTTCGGAACGTACCTCACTAGATGTCTTAGCCATGAGACATCTCTCATCCTTTGTAGTTTCTTTCTCATCTTCATCGCTATCACTTCAAGCTCCTCCAACGAACGCCTTTTGATTTTGATCTCTTGACATCATTAGACATTTTCCGATGAGATGATTTGGATCACCACATTTGAAGCACTTCCTTTCACTCTTGCCATTTTTGTCATCTTTATTTCTTTGGTATGCTTTCCTTTCATCATACGGTTGTCTAACGAATCTTCCTTGCCTTTTGAAGAATTTCTTGAAGTCTCTTACGGCCATGGCATATTCTTCGTCATCACTTTCGGAGGTTGAGCTATCCTCGTCATTAAATTCCTTCATAGATTTCAACGCAATTGACTTGCTTTGCTCTCTTTTTCCTTTGACCATCTCGGAGTCTTTCTTTATTATTGCTTCGTAGACTTTCAAGTTGCCGATCAACTCATCAAGTTGAAGAGTTGACAAGTTCTTTGATTCTTCAATCGCCGTAACTTTAGCTCGCCATTTTGGAAGAAGAGCCCTAAGAAATTTCCTAACAAAATTCTTACTAGAAAAATTCTCATCAAGTGCTTTTAAACTTGTGATGATAGTGTTTAACTTGACTATTACCTTGGTGAGTGATTAGTAAAGAATCCCAAATTTCTTTTGCAGTTTTACACATAAAAATTCTTTCATATTTCTTTGCGTGGTAACGCATTATAAATAACCATTTTAGCCTCATTAGTTTTTGCTAGTTTCTTTTTCAAATCATCATTTTGCTTTTCAAAAGATACAATTTCATCCTTTTTAGTTTCAAAATTATATTGAATAGGGGGAAAATCACCATTAGTAATAACATGCCAAAGATCTAGATCCTTTGATTTCACACAAGTTTCGAATCTATTTTTCTAATATAAAAATCCATCACTTTCGAATAGTGGTGGTCTTTGCATAGATTGCCCTTCTAAGTATTTTTCAGAATTACCATAGATCGTTACAAGTTTTAAAATACAATATATTTTAAAAATCTTGTTTGACGTGGCTCCTGATACCAATTGTGGAAAACTAGAAGGGGGGGGGGTTGAATAGTTTTACGTCCTTTTAATTTATTTTGAAAAACTTTGTTTACTTTTTAAAACTTAGATTCGAGTTTATGTGAAATCTACTCTTGCACAATATGAACAAGTATGTAAATATGTATATGAAATAAATAATGAAGCAAGTAAGATAAAGAGTAAGAGATGGAAAGATCTAACCGCGAGACAAGAGATTTATAGTGGTTCAGCTACAAGGACACCTTCCTTGCCCTACTCCACTCCCCGCGCACCTAACTCGAGAGTTTTCTTCACTATGTTAACAAGCTCCCTTATGGTGGAGAAAACCTTACACACCTTAGCTTACACCAATTTAACGACACAAAGCTAAATGTCGAGTTCTAATCCTAGCTAGAACTAATCTCACAACTATTTCACAACTTCACAACTTCTTCAAGATGTCTTCTTCTTCACACCTTCTTCACGACTTCTTCACACCTTTTTCTTCACACCTATATTTTCACAACTATTCACACTTCTTCACACCTAAGCACTGCTTATCCACACCACTATCTTCTTCACACCTACACTACTTATTCACACCACTATCTACTCCACAACTTCTTTACTTACACACGTTACTAGCCTAACTTCTTTTATCTACAACTATCTAACTAATATTCACAACTTATACACAAATGAATGAATGATTTACAAATGGTAACTTAGTTGAAAGGATCACACTAAGTTATAATACTTCTTGTCTTGATGGATAGAAGTATTCTTCTCTTGCACTTGAATGATTGAAGCTTGGATCACTTGGAAACAAAAGCTTTTATATGATCAAAGGAATGTTTAGAATTAGAGAGAAGATTTAGATCAGAAAGTTTTAAGTGCAAAAGGTGAGAAAAAATGCCAGATTTGAGCCAGTATTTATAGGGGAAAAAATACTGTTTGGGAGCGTGGGCGGTCCCTTAATTGAGGGGGCGGTCCCCTTAATTCTTGCCGGTCCTCTAATTAATTAAGGGGGCCCCCTAATAAAAAAATATTTTTTTCTTCAGAATTTTTGTCTTTTTGTGGGGAAGGTTTTTCTTGAAGAATATAGCCGTTTTTTGGGTAGAAATTTGAATTCAAAATATTTATTTTGTATAAAACATTTCTTATAAATACAAAAATATTTTGTATAAGTTTAGAAATGTTTGTCCCACTTTAAAAAATGTAAGGTTTGTAAAAATAAAAATTCCTTTGATCATAAAATGCATTAGACAATTTGTTTATTCATACCTTAAGTGATTTGGATGCTAAAGTGAATATTTACGACTAAATACTTGTTTACGTCATAATTTGTAGTTCAATGAGTTTAGGTTTTGCGATTATCAAAACATAGAGATATCGATATATGTTAATAACGTTTTTAGGCATTATTTATATCAACAGACCTCATCGGAATGGTAAAGAAAAGTCACTAATTCATACTACTACAGATCTATCACTGTTGCTATCATTCTTTGGTATCAAGTCTCCAACCAAACATTTTATATGGAATGAATGTGATTGATTGATTCCTATATACTTAAACCAAACAACTACTAAGATTTACAAAGTAGTGCTTCCATGTGAATAAATAAACAAAAAAGTATATGTTTTAGAGCCTTTTTAACCGAGGTCATAAAGTGCCTAGGAGAGGCGTTGAAACCATGCACGTGGAGCCTGTTTTAATCAATAAACAGACTTATGAAGCAAACATACATTGTAACACCCCCAAAATTTGGTACAGCGGAAGACTTATCAAGCTTTCGAGGTGTTACGGGATTGGTATCCAACACAAGTCATAAAAGAACGAGATAAAGTAAACATGAGTAAAACGCAACCAAACGGGGTTTTAAAGTTTACATTCATCCCAAAATCATCCAAAGTAAGGCCCAAAAAGGAAATAAAAGTACGTCCGCAAATACATATCAGAGTTTTAGAAAAATAGATCCTTAGACCGCATATCCAAGCCAAGCCTCCGATCAAAGCATCCAAAATCATCACTTAATTACCTGAGAAAACGTGCTAAAAGTCAGCTTTCGCTGGTGAGATCATAGGTTTAAATTCATAATTCAATCAAGTGGACATATACGCCAAACTCTTGCTAGCTAGACTAGGCCTTAATTCAATTCCTGCGGATAACCTCCGCCCCATCATAGTTACACGGATAGCCTCCGCTATAACTACTCACACGGATAACCTCCGCACTATAACAATCACACGGATAACCTCCGTAATATCATAACCCTATAGGTGCACACTATAGTTCAACCAAAAATCCTCAAATAAGCCATTCTCATCATCTAACCATATTTAGTTCACACGCGATGGTTCACTATGTGACTAGGGTTGATGTAACTCATCTAACCAAATCTAGTCCACACGCGATGGTTCACTATGTGACTAAGGTTGATGTAACGTCCAATATCATCTAACCATATCTAGTCCACACGCGATAATTCACTATGTGGCTAAGGTTGATGTTACCTACCTAGTTCTATAAGCATAGCAAGTTTTAAAAGAAAAAGCGATAATAGTCCACATAAAACAATTTGCACGTTTCTCACCCCAAGTATTGAAAACAAAGTTCAAGAGTAAAAGTGGGGCTATGACTCACCTCAAGTCCAGCAAACAGCATAAATATCAACAGAAGCAGTGAAAGTATCAACTATCTTGCAACGGCGACTACGGACTCGGCACTACCTAATAATATTAATACACCTCAGCATAATTCTCAAATAAATATTTCCCAATCCCGAACGTATTCCATTTCATTTTCCGAAAATCTCTTTCTCATATACGTTTTAGTGTTTGGTATCCGTGTGTGTGTTGTGTCAACTCGACAAGATTTATATAAACTCACGCTTCAAAGAATCCAATCAAACAAACCATACAATCTACGTGACAAGTTTTATAATTTAATAAGTCGTCTAAATAGATTGTCGAAACTTATCGGGTCGTTAACTCGACAAACTTAACAATGTATTCGTCTTACTTATCATTCCAAAACTATACCACGACCTAAGGCGTCGTAGGATATGTTATCCATTATTAGATCCTTCCAACATACTTAACGAGCTCTTATTAGATTCGTAAATCGAATAAGTTCGTTATCTATGTAAGTTAGATATATTAACGTCAAATATCCGTGACTCCCAAATAAATACTCCATAATGTTTACTATTTAGGCAAATCCTAGTTTTTGCATGCCCTCGAAACATTTAGTAACTCATTTATTGTATGTTTTTCCTTTTCTAATTCGTTGTTTATTTGTGTTGAAAATTAACAAGTAGATATACTTGTTACTTATTTTTCTATATGAAAACCATTTTAATATTTTTATCGTTCAACTCTTCACACACATATATATTTTAAGTTATTATTATAAACTTGAGTTACTATTTGTTTCGAGTCACAAGCCCGAGTCATGACCTCTCGGCTTATATATAGTCCAATAGTCCAATTCATCTAATATTCTGTTATGGCATTGTCGGAGTCAACCGTGACTAGAAAGTCAAGATGACACCGACTTGCACAAAGTTCACAAGTCATACTAATAAACTATCGCTAAAATAATACCAATATCCAAATACTCAATATCCGCAAACAACTTCAACACTCGCGACCATCTACAGTCCACGTCTAACCTACTCCCCGTCAACTACAAAAATCTCAAAAATCCCAACTTCAACAACTAACAACAATTCCCACATCGACAACCATCAAATGGCCGTGACCACTAGGTCTCGGGTTAGCTACTTTGGCAGTCCCCTCCTTACGTGACTCCTCCCAAACTAACCAGTCAACCAGGAGTGGTCAACCAAGTCAAATAAGGGAGAGAGTGATCAATTAATGATCTGGTGTAAGCACAGTGTATTCTCGGGTCGTTATATCCCGACGAGATTGAAATTGTATTTGGAAAAACGTTTTGGGAAGAGTGGTCGGGAATAGTAACCAGAAAGAGATTTTGATTGATTTTTACACTAATGATTGCTTGGAATGATAATAAACAATATTAACAAACACAGATTTACAATTAACCTTAAAAATCTAAATGCGAGCTGAAAAAGTGGAAATATGCAAAATTAAACTACAGGGGGTGAAAATGCAACTTTTTCAAACTTAAAATGAAAAGAAAATTTTATAAAAAAGAAAAATATTTTTTTGATTATTTTAATATTTAAGTATTAATTAATTAATTAAACTATTTAAAAACTTAATTAAAACTAATTTATAACAATTCTAAAAAGGATAAATATTACAAATTACACTAAAAATTTGCAAAATTAATTTCTAAAAATCTAAAATGACTTAAAAGAAATATAAAAATTAAAAATAACTATTTTTTTCTTTTTGTGGAACTTTTATAAATTAAAAACTTAATGAATGTTTAAAGTCTAATTAAACTATATAAAAGGAGAAAATTAGAAAATGAAAAGAGAAAATTATTAAGATAATTTTTACAGGTTCTAATTAAGATTACAAACTTAGGAAGATTATAAAAATGAAAATTATGTTAAATTCTAACAACTATGCTAATTTCTTTTTGGTTCTTCTAATTAAACTGTTTTAAATAAAATTAAATCTAAGAATTGCCAAATGAACAGTAGAAATAATAAGAAAATTACCAGAGGTGCTAAATATTATTTAGAACTTAGGAAAAATATAAAATTATACTACTATTTAACAAAAATTTATTAAAACTATTTAATTACTAATATTAACTAATTATTAATTAAACTGTTTTTAATTCTAATTAATACTAAATGAATAGGGAAAATTCTAATAAAATTTATACAAATACTTTAAGTTACAAAGTAATTTAGAAAATTATAAAAACAGAATATTACTTAACAAAATTTAAAAAGAGAAAATAAAAATTAAAAATGTTAAATAAAAACTATCACTTTTATTAAAAAAGTGATTATTTTTGAAATTTTCTTTTTGAGACTTGTTTATACACTGAAAATGAACATCTTTTGTGAAAACACTTTTTATGAAGCTTAAAAATAAGCAGTGCGTGAGCTTATTATTGTGACAGATAAGCTTTAAGCTTGGAAATAGGAAATTAAGCTCACAAATAGCTACAAATATGATCACAGAAGGAAAATATGATGCAAACTATTAAGTTACACTGAAAATGAACTGGATTAGGCAAAATATTACACTAAATAAGCTACAATAAGCACATAAGCAGTTGAGCTAATCTCACAGTCAACACAGATCTGCAGGCTTTTTCAAGGGGAGATTAAGCTAGGGGCAAGACTGCTAAAGCTCAAAATAAGCTTGGAACCAACAAGCCAGCTAGATGAGCTTTTGATAGAACCAAAATTCACCTTGTGGGGCCTACTAATAAGCTCTGTGGGTCCCTTGGAAGTTGGGTGTGAAAAGTCAGTGTATACTGACTCTCTGCACACAGTGGAAATGAGCAAAAAGTTTGTTAAGAGAAAAGCTAGCAAATAAGTTCTAAACCTATGAATAAGCACTGAACTAAGTAATAAGCTAGGTTGGGTGAAGACTGTGCAAGTGTGCAAAGTTAGGATATTCACTAGGTACAGGGGAGATTTTGGTGCAAACAGGCAAGTTCAAGGATGCTTATTTATAAGCAAATGAGTTCCAAACTCTGTTTTTCTTTTTAAAAGATGTAAACAAGCAACAAAATATCACAAATCAACAAAACTTTTTATTTCCAATCCAAATTACACCTTGTGCAAGGCCTTAAACATCTGTCAATTTTGACAGTGGAACTTTTTGACTTTTGAGATTTTGCAAAATGTTGACTAATTTGAGATTCTACCCTAATGTACTGAATGATTATGATGTAATAAGCTAAAATGAGAGTTAAATAAGCAATGTTAACACCTAATGAACCAATATGCAAGATTATGTAGCTTTTAACCTTAACAGTGAAACTTTATGAGAGATTAAAATTGATTTTGACTATTCCATAAACTACCACTGGTTTTTATGACTGAGATGAATTCTTAGGACCTAATGTAACATGTAGCAACATAAAACAACAACTTAGAACAACAAAAGCTGCAGTTACAAAAAAATCTCAGCTGGAACCAAACACACCTAGTGAATGCTGTGAAAATGAGATTTTGCTAAGGCTAAACAGCTGATTTAGTCTATAAAACCAATTTAAAAGTTGTGAAGCGAAGATGGTGTGTGATCATTCAGCAGAAAGTCAATTGTACACAGCACAACTTAAATGAGTCAAGCTATGCAGTTTGGCAGTCAATGAGCACAAATTGAGCACAAAGGATTCTAAACAACAAGCTCCTATGATACTACAATATGATTAAGATAGGCAGCCTAATAGTAGCAAAAAGACAGAAATGAACAAGGATAAGGCAATTCTATCAGTGAATGAGAAAATGGATTAATGAGCTTACAAATTGCTTGCCAGGCTTAAACAAAATAAGCCGAAGGACGCAATTGAAGCTAAACCATATTGCCTGCGCCGAGCAGGTTCATTCTAATACCACAGTGCCATCCACCCAAAAATGTAGGCATGCTCGCAGGCAATACTACAATCTTCACCCTGCAATTTTTTATTTTTCAATGTATTTTCTTTGATTTTTTGTATTTTTGTTTTGATCCTAAACTGAAGTTTAAGGTTAGCTAAAGCTGTGTAATGAACTTTCTTGGGAGCCTTATGTTAAGCCTAAGAAGTCGCATAACAGTAGCTCGGTATAACAATAACAGAATTGTAGGATATTTTGAATTTGTGGAAAATGCTCAAACGAATTACCCAAAAGAAAACTTAAATACATGATTGCAGAAAGATTCCAAGAAGTACATAAGGATTAGCCAAAATGGTACATTGAAAAAGCTAAAACAGTACACTAGGATCGTTAAAAAAGCTTAGTAATGCGAGCACTACTTTATGCTAAAATCTACTAGCTCCTTCACCTCGCTCGCATCGTCATTGCTTCTTTTAAGATGCAAATTAGGTTTGTGACGCCCGCCCTCTGAGGCATCTTCCCACTTCTCCTGAGGCCATTGTTAATTAGTCTAGGCAAAGATCTGAGCCGTTTAAGCTTGTATTTGGCGCAAAAAACTGGAATAAGTCCAATTGGAAGCCCAGCTTAATAACAACATGGGGGGGTGGCAGCATTTAATGCTGAGGTAAAAGGGAAGGGGAAAGTGCTTGGGCGGTGGGATGTGATGGTGGTGGCTGGATGTGGACCGATGTCTGGGCAAGTGAGATGGTGGGGAGTGT
>LBNU01014898.1:43875-61498 GCA_014162995.1 Artemisia annua | reverse complement strand
TTTTTTGCAATATCTCATGATTGAGTGCATCTCCCCGGGCAATATCATAGCTCCGGAGGAATCATGATATGATGAGTGAGCTCACCCGGATGAATACTCCTTATGAAGACGAATCATCACATGATGTAAATCTGTGAACACTCTTGTTCCATTGATGAACTTATCACTCTCCTCTTCAAAGATCTGGATTACTCAGAGATCCAAGTGAAACTCAGATCAGAATTTCAAACAGAGGACTTGGTGAAAGTTGTTTTTGAAATGCTTCGGGGGAACAAAGTGATTAACATTCTCTATTGGACTGTTGGGTAAGAGTGAGTGACGGATCATGATATAGAGACTTTCGATTTCTCCTAGATCGTTTCGCATCAAAGAGATTCATCATCACTTTCGATGGAAGTGGATTGATGGTGAGTGAGTTCATCGGCGAACTCCTCAAGGAAGAGGATTTCAGCATCAGAATGTGAAAGTTGATGCCTCAAGCATATTCAAATGTCGTCCATAAGATGTACAATCATCGTTAGTAGAATCGGAGAAAGTCTCAAATTGATCTTTTGAACACTCAAGAGGGGAAGGGAAATCACACATATGCTCAAGAATTCCCTGTGACTCACTTGGGATTGGGACAAGGTTCTCAACACTAGACTGGTGGCGGTCCCTTATACAGGGACGGTCCCCAAACATTAAAGGGACCGTCGGTGTATTTAAAGGACCGTCTACAGTGCAATCAGAATTAGCCTAGAAACGTTTAAACCTGGTGTCATGCTTATGTGATTGCTTGTTATAAGTGACTTAACCACTATTCTTATTTAGTCACGCTTGATCGGAAATTTGATACGAAACATTTTGAGTTTTAAAGAGGAACGTATTCACCCCCCCCCCCATCTACGTTTCTACAAAGTAGAAAACACAAACAGAGCCTTAAAAAGAATCTTTGAAAAGACTGTAAAAGGAAATCCTGCTCTTTGGTCTAAATAATTGGATGACGCTCTGTGGGCTTTCCGCACAGCATACAAAACACCCACTAGAACAACACCTTATAAACTCATATATGGTAAAGCTTGTCATTTACAGCTCGAAATTGAACATTGTGCATATTGGGCACTTAAGAATTGTAACACTGACTTGATAGCCGCTGGAGAGAAACGAATGTTTCAACTCCATGAGTTAGACGAATTTCGTTTACATGCTTATGAGAATTCTATACTATACAAAGAAAGAACCAAAATCTGGTATGATTGAAAGTTACGAATCCGTAAAGAATTCAACAAAGGAGAAAAAGTACTCCTATTCCACTCGAAATATGAATTCAAGCAACCAAAATTGAAATCCCTTTGGCTTGGACCTTACATTGTGAAACATCAATATCCACCGGACATGTTGAACTATACGGAAAAGATGGTAAAACTTTTATAGTCAATGGTCACAGACTTAAGTTGTACCATGAAGAAGAAAGTTTCAACGATCGAAGGGAGGAGCTAACTCCTTTCTTTCCCAAAGCCTAAAAACCACTCCGTCCTTGTGAGTCTAGCTAGAGACTCCTAAAAAAATAAGCGCCTCTCGGGAGGCAACCCGTGATCTCAGAATTTTTCACTACACTTTAATTTAAGTGTGAAGGCATTTTTGTGGGTAAAAAATAATAATAATAATTAAAAAAAAAAGAAAAAAAATCCAAAAATATTTTTGTGTGTTTGTTTTTGCAGGTTTTTATCATATTTTATGGATGCTTGCAGAAGAGTCTCATATATCAACTTCCATCGATAGCCCCGGGAAGTTTCGATCCTCTTTTCTCGATTATCCTATTTTTTTTATTTTTCAATCTTTCACATTAGGGACAATGTTCAACTTAAGTGTGGAGGGAGGACAAATAAGATAAGTCGAGCATATTCCACATTATTGCTTGCTCTATAAATTTTCAAATTTTAGGTTTAATATTAGAATTTTGATAAAAAAAATGCAAGGCATATCGATACATATCTAGTATATGCAAAATCTCCACTAAATTGTGAGAATATTCTTAGCCTTTATATGAAGTGTATAGCATTTTTGCACTTCCTGTTTCATGATATATGAGTGTACCGGTAATTCATTTTAACTCTAGAACTTGTGCATGTATATCATTTACTAAATCGCATTGAGGTTAATTTATAGACAAGTATAGATGATGAAAAGGCAAAATATCCACCCAAATCAAACCTTATCCTTATCTCATATCCCATTTATCCAAATACACCATAAATCAGCCTCAAATGAATAAGAAAATAAAAAAATATAAAAAATAATAAAAAAGGGCATTTTGCTAGATTCCTTCTATTTGCTAGTCGCTAATATGTTAAAGAAAAGTTCAAAAAAGTAAAGGAAAAAAAAAGAATAAAGGCAAGAAAAATATGTGCCTATTATAAGTGGAAGTATGATGGTGGCTAGCGATAGCATGGTTTAGTGAATCAATATGGCTGTTATATCTCTCAAAACAATACACCCAAGTTATCCCCTATCTCCGAAACAAAATAGCTTTATTTTGCCTTCTTTTGATATATTTGTCTGGTGCTCACGCCGCAACGGTTATATTTACGTATCTTGTACAAGCCTATGGTAGTTTTCTTGATTTATGTCTGTGCAAATTGAGTGTTCCAACATAATCACCCTATTAAGCTAAATTGTGTGAATCTAAATAAATCCTATGTGAGGTGATCTAGTATGTATTGATGCCATATATATATATATAAATGTCTTTGTCTCTAACAAATAAATCTCCTTCAAAAAGTTAATCTTTCATATTTTATATCTTATTGTTTGCTTACATTGCTTGGGGGCAAGCAATAGCTAAGTGTGGAGGGATTTGATGACGCTCGAATTATACATTTTTTATTTAGCGTTATTTGTTAGATTCTCAATGAATTATAAGGACTTTCGATACTTAATTGCATGAGAATACATTTCAGGTCTAATAGACAAAGAACTTCAAGAATCAAGACAAAGTGTTCACTTCTAAAATAATCCTATGTTGAAGCAATATGTCTCCTGTCCAAGTATAATTGTGCGCCGATCTTACCTCTTAAGTGCGCCGGTTACGAGGACGTATGAAGTCCTAAACAAATCCAAGTCAATCAAGAAAAGTGCGGCGGTCTTATCCTAATTGTGCGTCGGCCTTCAGCTCTATTAATGACCCTTTGGCGTCAAGAAATCAATTGAAGCCCGCCGTTGTTTATATCCAAGTTCGCCGGCATTCAGTGTGAAGCCCGCCGACCTTTCTCCAAGTGCGGCGTACTTTAGTGCCTGGCCAGTCACTCCCTGCCTATAAATAGAGCCCCAATTCGTCTCATTTACACACACCTCTCATCCCAACAACCAACAAAGCTCTGATACTTACTTTCTCTCGAAATCCAATCATTGGAGTGATAAAGTGAAGTCAAAGTTCTAAAAGCGTTGAAATACTCTCTAGATATTATTGTGGTGATCGCTAGTGACGGTAGCTTTTTCATTATATTAATTCAGAAGTATGTTGATTATTTCATACGAAATTACCACTGTAAGCATGATTACTAAAGCCATGTTAGGCTAAACTCCTTATAGTTGCTTGGATATGTTAATATAATAAAGTGTTTGGTTGTGGTTATGATCTCTTGTTGATTTCTTGTTTATGTTAAGACCTTGCTGTGTTCTAAACTTATCTCCATTGTTTATCTCTTTGATTATAATTGCTAATTGGAAAGGGTCGAAAGATTCAAATAGTATTTTATGGTTTTCAACATATGTCTATGTATATTGATCAATTGAAGGAGAAATCGCTTTTGTTAAGATATAAACAATAAAGTTTTAAACATCAAAACTAGTTCTTATACTTGTTAACCACTTGTTTAAAGATTAGTAGACGTAAGTCTAGAATCACCACTTTTAACTTATGAAACGTTATTTGACGAAAACAACTAATCATTTGTTGAACCTACTCCACCTCTGAGATCATCATCATATACCATCACCAAGTTATAAAAACTATCTAAGTAATCATATTTGTCCCATACTTGAATTTCACATTAAACATTTGCATAAGCTTTCTAAGTCACCTTGATTAGTTAATTAATATATAAGAGCAATCTCAGTCCCTGTTGAACGATCTGGTCTTACCAAAACTCTTTACTATAAACGAGGGTTATACTTTTACCCGTGTGTTTTGAACCAAGAGAATCGGTAAAATTAGTTATAATAAATTTAAAGCTTTCGAGACACATCACCCTCCAATGGATGATGCATATAATTTTTGTTTCTGTCCGACGTGTAAAAGCTATTGTCAATGTCAGTACATTGACATTGACGATGAATGTACTTACACAATACATTAATTTCCATTTTTTAATATCAATTGTTTTATGTTAATGTTAAGAATATTATGTTTTGATATATTATGTTTTATCTTAAGGTGAATTATTTTTTTCTTCAATTGTATTTATATATCATCTTATTATATACATATTATTTTATTTTAGTATGATTCTACTTGTACAATACGAAATCTATATGTTTATTAAACTAAAATTAATCTAACAAAATTTAAACACAAAACCACATATGTGCACGGGATATGAAACTAGTATAATTAATAAACCACGTATACATGTTTCTCTATAATTTAAGGAAATATATTAGCTACAATTGCATTATATCTAATTCACTACAATTTATGCTATAATCTGTGGTTTTTTAAAGGTCTCTGAATCTTTTTAGTGAGTCCCTAAGCCTTTCTTATGTACTTTATGTGAAGGATTATAGTCAAGCTATCCTCATAATTTAATCCTCATTTAAATAGGCCACTCAACTTCATGTCTTTTCAATTATCCATCCATAACCAACTTTATACATTTTTCACACTATTTAAATTAAATGCATCCTTTTGTTTTTACTTGTCAATAACGTATTTTGTCAATTTAACATCAATAACGTATTTTGCAAAAATGCAAATGTTAAAGACATAATTTGCAGTTTACTCTTGATTTTATGTGTAGAGATGCACCAATGACATTATGAGTTAAAGCTTTAAGACTTTCCATTAACAATATAGTTTAAAAAGCAACATCGGCGACGTCGTTTTGCCTGCTGGGTTTCCCGCCTTTTTTTTGGGCTTAATTTGGCCCGTTCATTCTTGCCCATAATCGTGAAGTTTAGCCGCTATATGATCCAGAATCAAGAAAATGCTAGAACCATCTCACCGCCTCAATTATTTGATGTGTCGCCCAATTTTCCTTTTCGCTCATCCGCTAGGATACGCTGATATTAGCTGATATGTAAGTCTTTCTTTTATTTTTATTTTTATTTTTTTTTTAATTAGGGTTTCGTTGATTTGGGGGTTTTATTGATTTGGGGTTTCGTTGATTTGGGGATGTGCGGTCTTTCTTTTAGTTTTTTTTTCTTCTTTTTTTTCATATTAGGGTTTCGTTGATTTGGGGGGTTTTGTTGATTTAGGGGTTTCGTTGATTTGGGGATACATGAGTGATAAAAATGCCGATTTTCCCATGCTGTGATGAGTACGAACTGTTTTGGTTTTAAAAAATAGGTTCGTAGTTGAAGAATCCATTAGGCGTAACCTTCGTGATGAAGTTTTTGAACACTTAATTGAACCATTTTGCTCAGGTAAGTAATTAAAAACTTGATTCAGCTAGGCAACTCAGTTTTTTTAGCGGTAAAGTTAACCAGCTACACATTTTGACTTTAAGGTGTTTATGCTCGATCCGTCAAACTCTGTATGAACGCAAGGTTTGGATATTTGCCTTTTGATTTCTTTCTTATAATGTCATTTACCATTACTTTCTGGGCAGGTGTGAAGCGTTACAGAACGAGCCGTCTGCTGTATCGATTGTGGCCGACGATTTTGCGGTGAGCTTTGAATCTGGAAAAGCTGTGGTAAGGTGTTTTCATCTTAATTTTCCTGCGTTTTTAGGATCCTTTTAGTTTATATGATGTGAATTTGATATATTTGTAGCCAAGTTGATGTTTTATGACTATTTGAAGTATACGTTGTAAAAAAGATGTTTTTTAACTGTAAAATAATTAAAATGGTTGTTAGTGAGTGTTTTGATTAGCTTGGGAAAACTAATAAGTTAGTTTTGTGTTTAAGTTTGATAAGTTCATAAGCTTACTTTTTTGCAGCTTTTGAACTTATGTAAATTTTAGGCGCATAGGCTATAGTTTTAGCTAATTAGGTAAAGCCAAAGAACAACTGAGCAATCAAAATTTATATAATGTCTAGAATTGATGTGTTGTGTAGTGTTGAAACAATCCAATGGAATTAAGATTGTATTCGTTGTATGTTTTGTTGCTGAATTTAGTATCAACTAAACCATATACAAGTATAGGCACTATTAGTTGCATTTATACAGGTTGTGTTGGATTTATACAGGTTGTATTATCAGGGTCCGAGATCAGGAAATTGAGTTTAGCTTCTAAGGAGATCTTTTATGAGCCAAACTAATTTGCTTGAGGTAACAAATTTTCAACTTTTATATATATAATGAAAAATTCTATGTCCGATTCCACTACATTTTGGATTTCACTTGCGTCACTTATTGTTATCGTCAATTATCCAAGAAGAAAGTGTATTAATTAGCATTCTTTTGCCTTGCATGTGTTGCAGGTACTTTGCCAAAGCGAGGTCCATTATTTAGCAGGATTTCATAAAGAGGAAGTTGGCACACTATGGTCAGAATTAAATTGGCTATTTTCTAATCTGGTAAAGAGGAGGTTTCAGGATGACATGTGTTGCAATATGTTTCATTAAAAGATTGCAGGTTCTAATTTGTTACTTTTTGTGTCATTAAAAGATTGTGGTATGCTTTATTCTCCACATTTTTACTGTTGGCTAAGGCTTTGAGATTTAAACTCGAATACCCACGAAATTTGTGCAGGATGAGAGTACAATTCTGGTGCAAGACAAACCGTTGAAGGGGCAACACGCCGATGAGGCTGAAATCAGGAACCAAACGGAGATGTCTACGTATACGGGTGGGGTGACTGCAACGATAGCTTACCGTCAACCATTGAAGATGCATCAACAACATCCAGCAATTGAATCATTGAGTACATTGGTATGGAAGTTAAAATAACTATGTTGTTTAATTAATGCTAAAGGAGTGGAGTTCAAGCCGAAGAAACCATCTACTTCGTGGGGCAAAAACTAAGAAAGATGTGGATCTGTTGCAGTGAACCATGAAGTGATTGCGTGGCCTCCAATGGTTATGGTTGTGACTACACACCTTAAACAAGAAAAAACCTGGTATGCAACACTACTTTTCAACATTGTTTTTTACGGTTATTTAAGGGCCTGGATGTTTTTTGAAAGTGACTATTGTCGCCTTGCAGTTGCAATAGCCTATCTGATGCATATCAGATATAGGATCAGGCCTAATGGAAACGATTCAAAAAGTGAATCCGAAGCTAAAATGCCTCATTAGCCCCAGGTACTAAATTTACTTTGTTGTATCAGTTTGTAAAAGATCATACTTATATACTTATTATATGTATAGAAATCAGAATGGATCATGTATGAATAGATGCTAATGCTTTGTAAGCGACGAACATGTATGAATCCGTGATAAAATGTCGCTTATGTGCACATAATCAGATTTTGGAACAGTTATATTCAATAGATTACAAAATAAGGCATGTGATATTAAGTTTTAGCATTTCTTCGGTATTTATCCACGTGGTGCATTACTTTTATAAAAACATCATAAACCAAATACAACGGCAAAAAAACACTAGGCCGCTAGGCCAACTGCAGTTTCATAAAGGTAGATATCGTAACTTATATAAAAAAAAATTGTTAAATGACTATTTACTTACAAATAAATTCGAATTCTTTTATTTTGTTATTTATATCAACAATTTTACTTTGCTTTCGTTCCGTAGGTTTATTACGCAAAAGCGTTTGCAAGTGTGTCATTGTGGACTCTGCTGTCATGCCAGATTAATGAGATACCGTGGATTTTTGCTTTTACAAGTTCCCTTATTAAGGTAAACAGTAACTAAACTCAGGCGTCCCTTTTTTATATTGTCATACTTTGCATTTTCACATTGGCCATGGGATGACAGCTGGTATCGGACGTACTTTTAGAGTTTTAGGTACAAATGAGAATTGTCACACACCATATCACAACGACCACTTAATAGTGTTATTGCTCTTGAATGTATTGTTGTTATGAAGTTTTAGGTACAAATGAGAATTGTCACACACCATTTCTATTAAAAGTGTGTTTGGAATTGCGGACTTTTTGCACTTAACTGCTTAGGGGTCTTTGGCAACCAGATTTGGACATGCTTATTTCAAAGTGGCTATCTGAGATGTCACCAAAATTATCTACTTACCATAATATCTAACCTTAAACTGATAACAAATGAATTAACTAAAAAGGTGAAAATATGTTTCATTTATACGTGGGCGAAAAGGATTTGCTGATGGTATTTGGACCATTGAACCATATTTACAGCAGGTTTCCAGAAAATTATGCCAGGTAGTATATTTTAAACGTATATTACATACATACCAAGTTGCTAATTAACGCTTCATTTATGTGGTTGTGCTGCATTTTTCATCACAGGTTGTTAACTCTCCTGAAATGATTTACAGATGCCACGACGAAAAAATGCATTCTTAGTAGTATCGCCAATGTATTGGATTGATGTTATCGTTGCTTTTTATTATTGCAGATCATGTGGATCAGTGGGATGGCGACGAGGAAAGGCGTGACACATCGAACAGTAGGCTTGGAAAAGCTTTGCGGCAGTTCAAATCACAAATTAAGAAACAGCTATTGATGAGCGAGAGTGCCAATACAGGTTGTTGAAGATGAAAGAGAAGAATAACAGCAACAAAGTTATAATGACTTTAATGATTGGAGAAATGGAATTCCAGAAGATGTTGGGAAGGAATTGGCAGGGAAACTTGGTAAATGATTGGCCCCATGAAACTTCAATTACAGCTAGAGAAGGTGTGTACGGTTATTAGGCCACACAAATCTCAGGTTAGAGATGCTATGCTCTACAATTGATCATGATATTAACGGAATTGTTGCATAGCAGATCAATAATTATTTTTTGTCTTAGAAATTCTGATAATGCATTAATCCAAGCCATTTTTTCCCGAAGTGTACCAGATTCTCATGCCTTAATCCAAGATATAAATCCGTAATAGAATCAATGTTTGGTATTCAGTGGTTCAAAGACCTTATCATGTACTCATGTTGCATACTAATCCCTACCATTCACTTTCTAAATGCATTATTAAGCCTATTAACAACCCAAAAAAAAACATCAACAGATAACCTCGCCAGGCCGCAACGCGGCCGGCCGCCGCCTTACTTGTTTATTATAAAGAGTGAATCTTTTAATAGTATACGGATAATAAAAAAATCTATTTCATTATAAATCATTGAGTTAATACCACACAGGCATGAATCTATGTATTCCAATTATTTCTTCACGTTTTAAGACTCCAGTTAGGCAAATATTTTTGGGCAATGACAAAAAAAATGCATCAAATTTGATACTTTTTGTGATTGTGTGTAGCCAACTATTTTTTTTTTCTTATTGTGTTTACTGAACTTTTAAATTTCGATCATTGTGTGTATTTTGTGACCATTTTATCAATTTTTTCGAATTTCGAAGGGTAAAATGGTCATTTTACATGGCAGAATAGTCACAAAATAAATACAATGATCGAAATTTGAAAGTATAGTACACACAATAAGAACAATAAATAATTAGCTACACACAATAATAAAAAGTGTCAAATTTGATGATTTTTTTGTCATTTGCCCAATATTTTGATGCAAGATAATGATTTTTCATTTAGAAAACGCTTCAATGTGTACGCAACTAAAATAATTGAGTGATAAAATCGTGTGGTGCAAAACACTTCCAAAAAGCCAAGAACGCATCCAAAAAGAATTATTTTACGCATTCCAAGAATGCCACGTATCTTAACCGTTGTTCGTTGATCATATTGTTGTTTTATCCGACGATGTGGATTAAGGATGTCCAACATTTATATGTTCATTTGTTTGATTACTACCACTTTCTAGTTGTATTAGAAATGCAACAAAATACATATTGGTTTATAATCTTTAGCGACATGGTATTCAAAGTCGCAACTTGTGGTTAATTGGGTCGCTATTTTTGCGACATTTTTGAACACGTCGCAATCTGAGACGCTAACTTGCGAACCATAAAGACATCGATGGATATTGCAACATCCTCCAAAAGTCGCTAATCGTGTCGCTAAATTTTAGACGTTAACAAGCACTTTGCTAACCATGTCCGTGGTTTTGTGTTGTGGCGCAAAATATACATAGACTTGGCATATACATATTTTTATAAATCTTATATCAAACAATCTACTTAAAGTCACTAGTTATCGACACAAATTATTTTACTATTTATTACTTAGGTAAATTAAATGAACTTTGTTGCTAAAAATTATTAAAAAAAAATTTGTTCAAACTTCTTATAAGCAAAACTTTGTTCTATACAAATTAAAATGCAGAGTTCCATCATTTCAACATAAATAATCCTAATCGGTAGAATTTGATGAGCCATAATTTCATTCATGTTTATTCTTTCCCAAAGCTTTGGACACACCACCACCGCACAAACCACCGCACAATCACCGCACCGCCACGCAATCAACACCACACCACAACTGCATCAAAACCGTACCTCCACCACTGTACCATACTTGCACCAACTACCGTACCACCATCACTTCTCAATTCAGTTAGTTTTCTTGACGATTTGATCTACCATTTCATGTGTTTAACTTAATATTTTGTTTGCCGTTAGGCCTATCAAATTTTTGTTAAAAGTTCGGCATGAATATATTGCCTGTTAAGTGTTTGTTTAAAGTCCTCTACATTTTAGTTTTGATATGGAGATGACACCATGTGTGTTTAATGAATTGCTAGGTGTTAGGTGTTTAACCAGGTATGTATTAGAGAATAAATAGGCCCAAGCGCGGTTTGTATGTTTAGAAAAATGCCCTAAACTCACAAACCGGGCTTGTGCCTACATATCCTCTAATAGTATTCAATTATCTATTTATCGTGGAATATATATTAGTATATTCCGCTGAGAAAAGTTCAAATGCTCACTGTTATTTTGGTGTTTACCAAAGGACAAATCCCCACAATCCATCTACTTTGATCTAATGGTGGGGTTTAACCTAAGATTTAATATGTAACCCTGAGTCCATGGTTTTTTTTTCTTTGTTTTTTTGTCTTTCTTATTTGTTCACTTTTTTTTTTTTTTTTTTTTTTTTTTTTTTTTTTTTTTTCTTTTTTTTTTTTTTTTCGCTTTTTTTTTCTTTTTTTTTTTTTTTTTTTTTTTTTTTTGTTTTTTTTGTTTTTCTTTTTTTTTTTTTTTTTTTTTTTTTAATTCACGTTTTTTGTCTTTTTATTTATAATTCGCGTTTTTTTTACGTTTTTTTTTTCAATTCACGTTTTTTTTCAATTCACGTTTTTTTTACATTCACGTTTTTTTTCTTCGTTTTCATACGTTTTCAATGTTTTCATCCGTTTTCTTAGTTTTTCACCCGTTTACGTCCGTTTTCATACGTGTTCGTCTTTTTCTTATGTTTCCGTTTGTTTTCATACGTTTTCGTACATTTTCATCCGTTTTCTTTCTTTTTCGTCCATTTTTCATACGTTTTCGTCTGTTTTCTTACGTTTTCGCCCATTTTCGTTCGTTTTCATATGTTTTGTCCATTTTAATGTAAGCCAAAATGTTTTAGTTAGCTAAAAGTAATATCACGTGTGATACTATCAGTTTACATACAAATGATCATACAAGTCACTTACCATTCCCAAAATAGTACAAACTCGGGCACCATGCAATGTGGCAGACCTAATAACTATATATTTGGTGTCGAATAAGGTGTTAAACCTATCGAAACATGCACACTCTATCAATTAAGAAAATATATGCATTACAAATCTAACATAAGCATGTTACAAGCTCAATGTCTCTTATGATTTCTCACATTATCACAACATTCTTCACATTATCACAACAATCCCTCAATAACTAGTAACCACCACACTTTTATTGCTAATTTTTCGTGTATCTCATTCTCGTGTTTTTCAACTTTTTGGAAGAGAATTTGATATCACAGGTGACATCATAGATGTGTCAGCTTCTTCTATTTACGTGTGATATCACCTGTGATATCACGTGTGATATCACAGGTGATATCAATTGGTGATATCACAGGTGATATCACGTGTGATATCACATGTGATATAACATGTGTTTGAGCTTCTTCAATTTGCTGAGTCAACCATATATATTTTCAAATCCCGTTGTAAAACCTATTGAAATACGCATAATGTATATATTAAATAGACAAATCCAATCACAACTTAAATAATAAGCAAAATCACACTAAATAACTTTGTGTTTAAAGCAAAATCAACATGTTTAAGCTATTTAATCTAACAACTAATAAGTAATATTGCACTATAATAAACAACTTATCAGTGACTAAAACACAATTATCATCCACAAAAAGCACTTAAAACATCAAAATTATAATATAAAACAAAGGTGATAAAACACACAGTAAATAGTATATCATCAAAAATTTTAACCAAAAAAAAAAGCTTTAACTATGATTATAAAACAATAACAATTAAATATCAAAAGTGATACTATATATGACATATAATAAAGCTTAACAAGTAAACAAAAAAACTATCAAATAAACAAAATTTCACAAGTAATAATACAAATATCACTAGTGATAATACACATATACAGTTCAACTTCAAATATCACTGTTGATACACACGTATGATATTTTTCACTCACACATTTCATCAAACACTTGGTGTACATCCATGTATACAAAGCTTTCTACTCAGAAACTCAACCAAATGTAAACACTAAAAAGCACAACCAAAAACATGCTACAGTTACAACTACATATTTTGTGATCATCAATAAACATTCTAATAAAGCTGTCACAATAATTGGCAACAAAACAACTAAAACAACATAAATAACAATAAATTACCAAATCTAATCATGAATATTCGACTTTATACTGTACATTACCATTTTTTCAATTGCAGGCTGGATTGGTTCATTTTGAGCCGTAAATCTTACGGGAATCAACTTCCTAACGATAGATGCTTCCATTTTGTTGTGATTTAATGAACTTTGATGGTTAATTTATGGTTAATCACGGTTGATATTTTTATTTTGAGCCGTAAATCTTACGGGAATCAACTTCCTAACGATAGATGCTTCCATTTTGTTGTGATTTAATGAACTTTGATGGTTAATTTATGGTTAATCACGGTTGATTTTTTATTTTAATGGCTAGGGTTTGAATGGTAGAGAGAGAAAGTTGGGATTTTGAGGAAAGTGGAATAATGATAGTTATAATGTAATGTAAACATCTAGTCCTTTATTATTATTTTTTTTTTATTTTTTTTTTTAAATATTTACATTATTAGTTCCTCCTTGTTTTTTTTTTCTTAATTTTTGTTCTTTTGATCCAATTGTCAAGATATGTCCATTGGTATGTAGGGATTTGTTATTATGCAAAATAAAGTGACTCTATGCCGCTTATGTATTACACATCAAATGTTTAATATAAGCCTGACCAAAATAGATAACTTTCATCCATCTTTATCATTATCTTTGTATCAACTAATATGAAATAGGGTGACGATCTAAATTTGAAGTAACTGATTCTCGGTTACTGGTTTGAGGTTACACAATTTTATTGACATAATGTTGCTCTTTTCTTGCTTGATCGATACTATAAAACATTGGTGTGGGAGTTGTAGAAATCAAAGGAAACTGAAAATATTATTAATCAGATTCAACTATAATGTTACAATACAATTACATTAAATAGAAAAGACAAATCTAAACCCTAAAAACTAAATGAGCCGAACAAGTGGGTCGGGCCTATAGGCATTATTAACTAACACCTCCTCTCAAACACGCAATGCTGCAGCGGTAAACATTGAGAGTTTGCCAAACAGGAAATAAACTAAAGCTAAAAAACAAACGAAACATGGAGTGTCCCAGAGTGCAACTCGATGCTAGACGGAGTCTCAATCCGATGCTATCCAAAAGAACCAGGTACAGGTGCAGAGCACAGAGCAACATAATTACGGAGATGAACGAGAGCATATTCAGATTCAGATTCATATTCATATTCAGATTCATATTCAGACAAAACCAGTCGAAACCAGATGCGGAACCACATGAGTAATCAGACAAATGCCTGTTCAGACAGATACAGACAAAACCAGGTGGAACCAGATGCAGAACCACGTGAACGAGACTATCAACCATCGAAACTCAAACAAATTCAAACCTAATATATCAATCTCAAAATCAACTCCAATAAACTAACCAACCAATAATAAGTCGAATCAACCAACAAAACCGGAAGAATAAATGTCAAACTAATTCGTACTATATCAAATTTAACCCGACCGTATTCGATACACAAACTAATCCCAACATGCCAAACTAATAATAACATAAATTCCAATATCACAAACCAATTCAGAATCAATAACCATCAGCAATTCAAAACTAACAATATCGAAACCATAAATCTTGTCTCCAAATAAACAATAACCACATAACTTGGTCATCGAGCTCCATAAAACCAAAACTAATACCAGATCCTACGAAACATGAAAGGAAAATAACTAATAAAATTTAATTAATTCCATACCAATATTATGATGACATATGGACCGTTCACAAACCCCAAAACAATAAATATACTCCATTAATCACCATGAATTAATTCCACCAACAAGATCTAGCCATATATACTTCGAGACCAAACGATTAGTATCACTTCTTTTGTCAGATGCAAACAAAAACAACAATCGGATCGCACGAATCGTACAGCTCTTTTTTTTTCTTTGTTTTATTTTTTTTTCTTTTTCTTTCTTTTCTTCTTTTAGCTCTTGATACCATGTAGAAATCAAGGGAAACTGAAAATATTATTAATAAGATTCAACTACAATGTTATAATACAAAGACATTAAATAGAAAAGACAAATCTAAACCCTGAAAATTAAACAGGCCGAACAAGTGGGTCGGACCTATATGCCTTATTAACTAACAGGAGTAAATCGACTTGTGACTTTGATGCGCTATCTCTTAAATCAGGTCATCGACAAAAATTAATGATCTAGATCATGTTGGTTGCCTGGTTAGATGGTTAAATGTCGATACGACTATGATTTGGTTATTCCCGACGAGTTGCTTAAAGATAAAGTTTCCAATTTATAAGTTAGCGAAATTGGTGACGAGAAGATTTCAGTTAAGTATTGTGTATATGATGTGGTTAAAAAGGGGAGTGGCTTGTGAAAAGCAATTATGTTGTGATGTGGTACCATATCATGATTTTGTCATTGTGTCATTTACTTTTGATTGTGATGGGTAGATCGAAAAGGTGCACTTGATGACTTGTAGGAGTTTATTATGTCAAGTTTCTAATGCTGCTTGTTATTACCTTTTTATGTTCGGTAAAACCAGGAATATGTAATGACACTGGTACAAAAAGTTGTATCGGTCATGTCCAAAATGTGTGATGATATGCATATAGTCACACACGTTTTTTTCGTTGTGTGTCACCAAAGGTCCCGTCACCGTAGGTGGCATATGGTCACATTGTTGAGTTCGTGGCCTTTTCCATCGAAAAAGAGTGACCAAAACCCCGAATATGTGTGACAAATTAGGCACAAGTTTTGTTGGATTAGTCATTATCAGTGACCGTAAATACCTTATAGTCACACGAATATTTTTTGAGAGTAACTATTGTTCGTCCTTTGGCCACATAAATATATAACATATGTGACATTTGAGATGAGTCTTTCTAGTAAATGTGTATTTTGTGTGACTATTTCCCGTCCTTTGGCCACATGAATATACAATAAGTGTGACGTTTGTGATGATTTAGTCACACAATGGGTGTTGCTTTTTTGGAGTTAGTCACATACAATTTAAAACAAAGTGGCCAAAAGTGTTAATAAGTGTGACCATATGCTCTTTAAAGTGAACAAATGTGTATTTTGTGTGACTATTGATCATCCAATGGCCACATGAATTTTATGTTTGTGTGACCTTTTCTAATATTTAGTCACGCAAACCATGTTTGTTTTGGGTATTTAGTCACATACAATTAATCAAACAGTGGCCAAAAGCGTTAATAAGTGTGACCATATGTTGTTTAAAGTGAAGAAATTTGTATTTTCTGTGACTATTGATGATCCAATGGTCACATGAATTTTATGTTTGTGTGGCCTTTGTAATATTTAGTCACACAACGAATTAAGCAAACAATGACGAAAAGTGTTAATAAGTGTGACTATATGCATCTTTTAGTCACATTCAAAAAATCAATATATATCAAAACAATTCAAATATATATTAAAACAAATTCAAATACAATAAAATTGGAATGTATATAAGTGAACCAAATATAAAATTGGACATCCTTTCATACACCAAGGAGTCCTTGTCGGCTTACAATAGTTTCCTAAGTATCTATAATCTTTTCCATAAGCAACTAGCAACTTCGAGCGGTCTTAATCTCTGAGCAGTACCAACTAAAGACTAGCAGTAGTAACTGTTGTACTAGCAGCAGTAAATATTTGGCACATTTTCTTTGAAGTTCATGAGCAGCACTAAATCCATCTAAGCAATATTAACACAAACACGAGCAGCAGTAATTCAAACAACATCATGAAGACTTTTAATCCAAAACAATGAACATAATAATAAAATTTGCAGTTAAACTTACAAGTTTTTCTCCCATTGATCTAATCTCATCATCTGGATATAAGAGCCTTGAAAATGTAGGCTGCTGCATATCAACAATAACCACATCAGGATGAGAGCAGAACTAGAACATGTCAAAGCTCACAACATAACAGAACTAGATGAGCATACTGGAATAAAGTTCTTGATTAGATGCTAAAAAACCTTCCTCTCTAAAAAGTATGTGGTTATATATATTGTTGACGGGTGCATCTATTTCTTGACATTTGACATAGAGACACTATTGCCTTGTCTTTTGTCAGGTGCATCTAGCTTGTTAGGCGCCACTAGTTCAACTATCTGCTGTTTTGGTGGTTTTGAGTCGCTTGATTCGCCACTGATTCAACTATCTGCTTTGGTGGTTTTGAGTCGCTTGATGCGCCACTGGTTCAACTAACTGCTGTTTTGGTGGTTTTGAGTCGCTTGATTCGCCATTGATTCAACTATCTGTTTTGGTGGTTTTGAGTCGCTAGATTCACTATTGATTCAACTATCTGCACAGGTGGTTTTGAGTCGCTTGATGCGCCACTGGTTCAACTATCTGCACAAACATGATAGGAATAAAACGCATATCAGATCTTGTAACTTTGTCCTAACCACCTAATTAAAAATAAGGTATAGATTAAACTCTAGGAATGGTTTACAAAGGTACAAGTAACTTTGTCCCAACCACCCAATTAAAAATGGAAAAAATAAGCTGAAAAAATCAAATAGACCAACATGACTACATGATTAGAATTTAGAAACAGCTATATTTTTTGATAATCAGATCTTGGTCTTTTTC